>JASANA010001352.1:0-37969 GCA_030248095.1 Ptycholaimellus sp. GST1_10 | reverse complement strand
TCCGGAGCCCAGCCCGGCTCCTTGTTGGCATCGATGGTCACCAGACGCAGACCCTCGCCGTCCCTTTCCAGGATCTGTCGAAACTCCTGCCAAGACCCCCATATCGTGCCTCGTCTGTCTCGAGGAAAAGGCAGGGGGCAGGAAACCTCCTCGGTGACAGTCTCTCGACTGGCCCAAATCTGGCTGAACTGGACGCGGATTTCGGCGAAGGTTTCCGTGATGACGGCGATGAACACGTTCTTCACCAGCCAGGCCAGGAAGAAGATCAGCGTCGTGAAGTAGATGAACGCCTGTCAAACTCTGAGCCTCTGGACCCGCTGAGTAATTGGCCACTTGAAAAGAAACATAAATTCTTACATATTTCTCTGTGAATTTTGTGAGAAATTTCGCAGAATGATTTTGGCTGAGCTGGGACAGACCTTCCAAGGCGGCAGGGAATCGATGCAGTCGTACATGACGTAGACCCAGCCCTCCTGACTCGCCGCCATGTACACCGTGAACACGCTGTGGACTGCAACCTTCTCACTCAGGCCAAGCATCACACACTTTCTTCGAAACAGAAAATACACAATGGCCATTCAATCCTCCAAAAACCACCCATCCCAATTCCAGCAGCAAATCAACTCACTGAAGTGGTTGAACATGCCGTAGTAGCCCTCGGCGGCGGAGTCTAGGACTAGCTTGGCGCAGACCATGCCCCGGGGGCACTGCCAGTGGCCCATGCCCTCGCGGCAGTAGGTGTCGGGGATGGCGAGGTCTCGGATGGTGACGTTGTGCGGGTCGGTGCCGTTGCGGACGCAGTGCCAGTCCATGCGGCCGAAGAACTGGACGCCCAGGATCCCGTAAAGGGACATGAAGAAGAGGAAGAAGATCGTCACGTTGTAGATCTGCTGGAAGGAGTATCAATTGGCAAAGGTTTCAGCCTTTGGGGCAGTTGCGAGAGGTTTTAATGGAAATTAATATATTTTTCAACGTTCAATTGTGAATGGAATCAATTTTGTGTCACAAGTGGCGCTAAATTGGACCATCGAAAGAAGCGTCTCGTCATTACGTTAAATTTTAACCCCAAAGAAGGTGGCAAAATGGAACTTAAAGATCTGCTGCAGACGATTGCGGGGAAGGTGCGAATTTGATGGCGGCTCGAATGTAGCGAATCATGATAGGAGGCCATGACGCAGCACGCTGAACCAGGGCCGGTACCAGCTCAGTCCTTGTCGCTCTTGCACCACATCCAGCGCCTGGCAAAATCCAGCCTCACTCTCCTTTGGCCTCTGATGAAAACAGAGAGCCTGTGCCAACCTGGGTGAAAACGGAGAGCCAGTGACAGAGCAGCATGAAGAAGTCGAACTGGCACCATCTGTCACGGAAGTATGAGTTTCGGCCCTGGCATAATTCACAATAATTAAGTTTTTCTGCATCGCCATTAGACGTATATTGGAAAATTGTTCTATTTAAAAATTTTGGCAAAAATTGCAATATTATCGTCAAACTTGACACTCACCTTGCACAAGCCGCGATGATGAGCCTTCAGGAAAGCTTCTCATAAAGAGCAAAACGATCAGAATGTCTACCACAAAAAACTGTAAAACATTTCATTTGACCAAACTTAACGAAATGCTGTCTGGTTAGATGAGACCACAATGCGCAGGTCTTTCCAGTAGCCGAAGGTGTCTGGTGTGTTGACGGAAATGGAGATCATGGAGGCGAAGCAGGTCCATTTCAGGATCTCACCCGCTGTCTCCCCACTCCACCAGGCTGCAATTGTTTTCTTCATATTTTGCAGGTTTTTTTGGCAAATTGATCAGCTGTTTTACGATGCCTGGCACGGCGAATGGACTCCCGAAAAGAGGTGGTCAGGCGGTGCGCCATGTTCACTTTTTGCCGCTTAATTGAAAGCAAGTCATCAGTTGACATCAACCGACGTCAAATCATATGATTTTTCATCAAATGATGAAAAGGATATGTTGAATGATTGGTCAATTGAAAGTCTGTTTGTCAAAAGAAAGTTATAAATGAAAAATCAGTCATAGATCATGCGCCAAAGAAGTTCCTTTTTGAAGGATTGCCAACGATAATTGATTAAAAATTTCATAAATTTAAAGTTTCATAAACTTTCAGACGCCTAAAAACAAGACGCCTGATGAAGGAGAAATCCAGCACTGGGAAAATCTGAAGCCGAAACTGTTCCCAGGCCTCGATGAGGAAGAGAAGACCAGCCAGTCTAAGGGGAGGGCAGCGGGGGGAGAATGTGGAGCGTGAAAATAATAAAGCAGCGCCACGGGGGCGCCCCACAAGACTGTTCCATTATTCACCTGGACACAAGGCTTCCCCCTTCATGCCCCCTCTGTCTCAGGCCGCCCAGCCTCATCAGGCATTCCTCCAGGGCCTCATCACCCCCCTCCCTTCCTCACCCGCGCGCAACGTTGCCTAAATGCAATTGTGACTTATCGATCTTCCCTCAACTACGCGCACATGTGCAGCCTGCCTAGGGCAGAAAATAGGGGACGGGCAGGCCGTCTTTTCATCACCGCCTCCTTCAAACCCCTCCTCTCTGGCTCTACATAGACCTGGGGCTGAAGAGCACAGGCGGATAGGGAGGGGGTAGCGGTGGAATTGGAAGCCAGCCCCGTTAGGATGCGTCGGCATCCCCTCATGTGCTTTTATGACCTCTTAGGAAAGGCCCTCGGCCGAGCCTTTTACTCAAAACTGGAGAAAGGCACTGACGTTTTAGTGAGCTGTTTCTACTTTAAACTTTCTTTATTATCGCATGTACTAATAATGTGCAAGGATACTGAAAGTTAACTCAAAGCTCGAATCCAGAATGGGATATTTTGACTGTTCAAGTCAACCATTTTATAGGTGCAATTTAAGCGCAAACTAAAAATTTTCTTAACTTGACTAATAGACAGGCAAAAAGGTTTTCTTTTCAAAGTAGACAGTGACAGCTAACTAATTGATTGCTGCATATTCAACTTCAGCTTTGTAAAACATTGCCGCTTTTTTACGCAAATTTGGCCCAGTTTATTCAAAGCCTTTTTTTTAATTTTGAGAAAAAAATTATTTAAAAGAAAAAAAATAACTAAAGATTAACTAAAGATTAATTAAAAAAGAATTAAAGATATTTTTTGGCCTAACTCTGCCATGACACACATAAAATTAGCAGAAAGTTGGTGGGCGGCTGCTTTTTGAACCCATCATGTACCGCGTGCTCGCAATTTTATTGATAACATGTCTCTCTCGCCACTGAATTCGCATTTAGGCCAAAGGAAATAATTTAATGGTATCGGCGCGCTCGTTCTGGTCTTCCGGGTGGAGCTCCTGAACGGAAGCCGATGGGACTCCGCCCTTTGTAGCTCGTCTTCCTGGCCAGCATCGCCGTCGAGATCGCCGCAGCGCCTCGCGTCACTCAAATTACGCACCATTCTCCACTTGAAATTGTCACTGATGACTAGTTTGACTTGACTTCAATTTACAGCAATATCTTGGTTTCAAAAAACCGCAATCAACTTCACCTGATCGGTTGGTTTTTCTCCCCCGCCCACTGGTCTTGATGCTTCCGAAAGATTTCTACAGCAAAATGGCACCGGGTGAGACTTCTGCTTTTATAAAACGATATCTTTATTGTCCCCGAAAAACTGCCAACTTAACGGCAAAAACAGAACGAAGCCAATAATAAACTTCAAAGGTTTCTTAGACCTCATGCTGGCAGGTTTCTTTCGCCAAACTAGTGAAATACTTTCCTCAAAGCGTCCCACAAACGCAGCTAATTGCCACAATTATCCTACGCGCTTGAGGCAAGCACAACTTCATCCTCCTCACTCCCTTTTCCTAAACCTTACCACCCTTGAGAGATAAGATACACAATACCTCTTCACCAGAAATCTCTGAGCAATGGCTAGGAAATAAATCAATGTCCAGAGTAGCCAAGCTATCCTTCTCTACGGCCAGAATCCCATTTGCCCGCACCCAATTACCCGCCACACACACACACTGACGCTCCAGAACACCCGCAATCACCGCCAAATCCGGCCCTGCCTCCCCAAAAGATGGCAAGAACTTACTTGCGGCTTTGGGGCCTCAAACGTCGAGTCATCGAGTTTCCATCGAGGCAGGCTGAAGGAGTGGAGCGCAATAGGAGTGGAGCGCGGCCGGCGATAGCGGGGCGGAGGGGCGGAAAAGGGAGGGAGGCCTTCTGGGCGAGCAGCGCGAAAGAGCGGGAATCTGCGAATAGGAGGGGATGGGGGGAGAGCGCCTTGGAGTGTGGAGAGACAAGTGAAATTCAGTTGGAGGGGGGATGGGGAGGGGGAAGGATGGCCTCTTGGCCAGCTTTATCGGGACGGCCAGGCCCCCTCGCAGATTCCTGCCTCATTCCCTTGCCTCTCCACACACACGGGTTCTCCCTCCCTCTGGAGAGAGGCGGAGAGCAAGTCCCTTCCGTTTTCCTCCTCTTCCTCCCCCTCCCAGCCGCCCCTATGCTACTGGTGGACAGTGTTTCTGGGGCAAAATGAGATAATGGCAAGGCTGGAGGGTGGCGCTTGGATGCATAGGGGCCAGGAGTGCTGGGCTGGCGCAAAAATGGCTGGGCTATGATTCAGAGGCCAACTCTCGGGTGGAGGGGAGTCAAGAGGGAGGCGGAGGAGGAATCAGAATAAAAGCGGCGCAACCTCCCCTAGGCCATAATCTTCTTCAGGGCCAGAGGAGCCGATTGGGCCCTGAGGAATTGCACCTCACGCCTTTTCAGCCTAATGGATGCCTGCCCCGCCAGTTTTAATCTCCCATCAAATGTTTCACAGCCTGACAACAGAAGTCAGCTAAATTGCTGCTCCGATCAATTTTGGTTAACTTTTAAAAACATAGATGAAGGCAGTTTTTATGGACTGTGGAGGCAGTGCGGCTATGTCTGCAATTCCAAGGTAAAGAAATGATTTCGCATGGCACATCAGCGATGCTAAATTTTCATAAAAACACAAATTATGGTAATTGCTTTGGTCTGAGCTAATTGCGAAGCCAGTTTAAAATACTGAGAGGTTAGAAACGTTAAAAATAAATTGGATTTTACCATTTTATCTTTCAAATCATTAGAAAGATAGTATAATAGTGCAGGTAAACATCGGGCAGTTTTTAATATCAAAATATGAAATTAAATGCTTTTTAGGTTAAACTGAGGTTAGATTTGATACTTTGGAATACTTTTTAGGTTTTTAGATTCACCAATTTTTGACCGCGGAGTAGTCCAAAGGGTCGCTCCGAGGTCAATAGAGGTTACTGAACTTTTGTCCTCAGGTATATATATATATATATATAGGTATCTGGAAATGCTGGGAACGGGCGAATTCTCAACGGATTGGGACAAACTTTTTTTTTCCTGAAAGGTAATGCAATTTTAGGAAGATCTGGAGGGGTAGACCCGGTTTCGAGCATTTGAAACATTACTTATTTGGGTAGAAAGGTTTAAACATTGCAATATACAGTTTTTGCGCTGTAGCACCTGTAATCTTGAGAATTGCACAGACAACTTGAGTTTTTTTGTTCACAAGTCGTATATAACGATTCCAAATCTGTGCTTACTTTTGAAAATGGTTAAGAAACCACAGACTTGCCCTCTTGAGTGACAAACTTTCACGCATGACAATAACATCAATAATTAGTAGCAGCTGAACGGATGATAATTGCACAGAAGACTTGAGTTTTTTTGTTCACTAGTCGTATATAACGATTGCAAATCTGTGATTACATTTGAAAATGGTTGAGACACAACATACTTGCCCTCTTGACTGACAAACTTTCACACATGACAATAACATCAATAATTAGTAGCAGCTGAACGGATGATAATTGCACAGAAGACTTGAGTTTTTTTGTTCACTAGTCGTATATAACGATTGCAAATCTGTGCTTACTTTTGAAATTGGTTGAGAAACCACAGACTTGCCCTCTTGACTGACAAACTTTCATGCATGACAATAGCATCAATAATTCGTAGCAGCCGATCGGCTGATAATTGAACAGAACACTTGAGTTTTTTTGTTCACAAGTTGCATATAACGATTCCAAATCTGTGCTTGTTTTAGAAAATGGTTGAGAAACCACATACTTACCCTCTTGAGTGACAAACTTTCATGCATGGCAATGGCATCAATAATCAGTAACAGCTGAACGGCTAAGAATTGAACAGAGGACTTGAGTTTTTTTGTTCACAAGTCATATATAACGATTCCAAATCTGTGCTTACTTTTGAAAATGGGTGAGAAACCACAGACTTGCCCTTTGGAGTGACGAAATTCCATGCATTCATATTGTAAGCTGGAATGTGGTGTGCTCCGCGGTCACCTATTGCGCTTTGCGCCATATACTTGTTCTACATATGAAGTTGTTGAGAAATTATAAACAATGCTCTGAACCATGAGGATTAAACTATGCAAAATTTCGGGTTGATATTGTCTGTAATGAAAATAGATAGAAACACTGTTTATTTATAACACACGAATGAAGTCAAGAATGGAAGCCTGACAGCCTAAACACAAAATGCTGTTCAAGTTTATGATTTTCCCATTTTTGTGACTTTCCCATTTTCAAATTCAGATTAATAATTAAAAATTAAAATTTTTCGTTAGGAAATTTTACACTAAATTACATTCGAAGCCCATTTTGGCACCAATGCATCATTATAACTTGCAATATTCAATTTTTCCAACTGCGACTCGTAATATTTTTGCATTTTACGACTTACCTTTAATCAAACGATTTCCAAAGTATTACAATTGCCCAATTTTTTTCCGATTTTTTCAGTGCCTATTATTTCCTTTCTTAACTCGACTGTGGGTTAACGTTAACGTCAACCGTTAGCGAAATTCCACCAATTCTAACCCTAAGCAAACTCTTTCATTTCATTTCCCTAGCTCTTCGGAATATGGGTAGATCTGGAGGATGGGAGCAATATAAGTTAGCTAAAAACTTAGCAAACCTATTCCAGCTCATATCATTAGATAACCTATTTCATTCGAAGATTCGATTCGATTCCAAAACCTGTTCGATTCTTTTGACAGACTTGAAGTAGGTTACCTTTGGTAGACTTGGAGGATGGCATGCGACGCTGGCTCCTTCGATGGCTGAGGCTCCGCTCCCGTCCCGCCCCGCCCAACGCCGGCGCCATCTTCATCGACATCTCCGGACTTCCACTCTCCTTCTGGGCCCCCCCCCAAAACTTCCTCCGCCGCCGCAATGCAGTTAGGGCCTCTCTAGACCCTGCACAGATTGGGGGCCCCACACAGGATCCCCCTTCCAAAGAACCCCCTTCCTCCCCTCCTCCCCTCCTCTCAAACCGCAGCAGCGCTCTCCTAGGAAGTCGGCTAACAAGGCCGAATGTCACCTCCCTAGCCTCCCGCGGCGCAAAGGGGTAAGGGGGGGGGCGCCAGAGCTCCCCCCGGGAAGACTCAGAGAGGGTCAGCCAGAAGAGGGAGGCGGGGAATCGATGTGAAAAGCGTGCGAGTCCGCCTTTGCCGACGGCGTATCCTCTGCTCAGAGAGGTGCGAATAGGAGGCGGGCAGGCTAGGGGGGGGAGGGGGCACAAAATGAGCGCCCTCCTGAAGTTGATGGAGCCTTTCTCCGCGCCAAGCACACGGCTTGCATTAGGCGGAGACGCCGCTAGGCTTCAACTTTTTCCCCCCCTCCGCGCCGCTCCCCTTTTCAAACTGGAACTCTTTTGTGCTCACTTCATCCGAAAGGCCGCATTTCGCTGGGAAAGTGAGCAGATGGGGCCTTGTTTTTTGCAGATTAGGCGCCCTTTTGGAGGCGGCAAATGAATGGATTGAAGTGGAAGAAAAGGGGCTGCGGCGGATGGAAACTCTGAAGTAAGAAGCTGGAGAAACAAGTTTCCTTACGAGTTTGAAGCGAAATAAGAGTCTACAGCTTAGGTCGCGCTAAATATGGGGAAAGCATAATTTGCAATTAGGCAAACGCCACAATCCGCAATTGAAGGAATTCAGCAGCTCGCTTTCCCGTCGCTCAAGAACTAACCTCACAAAGCGCTAGGTTTCAAACTTTTTGTGGCCCCAGAAACTTACACGAAGTCCCACTAAGCTCCTTCGTCTTTGGCAGTCTGCTTCTAGGCAAGGGTGAAGGAAGATATGGAGCAGGAAATGAAGTCTGGAAGAGGCAGGAAAGAGCAGAGAGACTAACACTGGAACCAGGCGACCCGAGCAGGCGGACGGCGGCTGCGACGGCGACGAATGCGAGCGCTCATAACTGCCTACGCCCCGATCCTTGCCCGCGCATGAATAGCAAAGCTTGATTGCTGCCCCCCCACCCGCCTTTCCACCTCCGCATGATTACCTCCCTTGACACCTAATCCACACCACAGCCCCCCCTTTCCTTCTTTTTCAACTCAGCCGAGGCAGCAGCACCAGTACCTACGGCTTCCATTGTCCGTAAAGCATGAGTGGAGAAAGGAGAGAAATTAGCGCGAAAACACAAAACACACCTAACCGAAACAATTTGGATTGTGGTCTGACAAAGATGTTTTTATTTAGGAAAGCTGACCAAAAAAGATATAAGATGCTTACAATAGCAACAACCATGGCAAAAAACTGATTAAAAACACTTCAAAAATGTGTTGAAAACAATTCAAAATCGATTCCTCCAACTGCATTCGCAAAATGTATCGCAATCATTCAAAATAATTGCATCAAATGCAATTAATTTAAATTTTTTAAATTTTTTTACCATTCGTATCCCGTGACACTATTCCTATTTGTTAGCATCAGCCCAACACGCTTGCTTTCACGCAAATACATTTTAGGATTTTTTATGTCCACATACAGAATCCCCACATGGTTTAGCTTGTTTATTCGCTATGTTTGACTTCAAGTACAGCCAAGTTAAGTCTTCATTTGACCTAAAAGCCAGAAAAATATGGCAGGCCTGAAACAAAATTCTTACTTTTTGCCGCGCGGGCTGCCTTTCGACTGCTTCACAGACGACTGGCCCCAAAGCCGAGCTCAGGGTCTCAGGTGAGTTGAGCCAAGGCGGGCAGCCTTTCAGAGACTCAGGAAGCAGATATTGAAGCCGCCTGAGCTTCCAAAAGGCCCAGAGGCAGGGCAAGCCGGCGCCAGCCAGACTGCTCCGGGAGTGGGTGTTGGAAATTCGGTGAAGCAAGGCGAGCAAAGGGCGGAGGGGGAGTAATTAGGTTTTATTGCCTCCTGTGTCTTGTGTGGCCGGGCGCGCACAATTTGCGACTGCTGCCCCCTGGACGCTGGCCTGGGGGCGCCCCGAAGAAAAAAGGGGCGGCCTGACAAATTGTGGCTGGCGGCAGAAACCTCCGCGGGGAGTGGAGAAGGAGCATTCGCGACCCGTCGGCTCTGCACTTGGAAAGGCGCTCATACGACGCATCTTGACGAACTCTTCTGAGTTTGCCAGCTATAATTACCCTGAAATAGTGAGCCAGGAAGAATTGGTCAGCTGAAGTAGTTGGACTAGTTTTGCAAAGGGCTCGTGAGTAAGTCATTTCCCAGGAACAATTATATGGTCAACTTTAGGTTTGTAACGGTGTTTGTTAGAAAGTATAATTTTTATGGAGAAAGGAAAAACTATCTGACTAAAAGCAACATTGATAAAGGAGTTAGCTGATGATACCCAATATGATAGTTGTTTTTGATTAGTTCTTCTAATGGGTGATGCTAATATTTTCTAAATTCTTTTCGATACAAACGTACTAAGTTTTGCAAAACACTTCCCCTTATTTTAAAATGAAACGAAAGTAAAGGCTAGTGGTAAAAGAAAGGCAGAGAAGGAGGAGTGTGTCAGCAAAGTCTGTACTTTTGCAGCTGGCACGTCCGACGGATTTTCAAAGATCTTAGGACAATAGCCCTCTTCGCCTGAGAATATAGAAATGAATGAAACACATATTTCGATGTACACTTCAATCGCCCACTACCTCAAATGAGTGCTAGATATAACCAAAATTTCCAAAAATTTGATTAAAGGGATCTCAAAATCCTCTAAATTCACAAGATTTTAGTGACACTAAAGGTCTTCTTCTAAACGAATGGCAATGTTGCAAATAGTGGAAGATTGTGAAAAGCTGGGCAGCGTAATTAGTTTTCCGAGCCGAGCGAAAAAGGAGGCTTCTGACCTGGGGAGGGAACCTAAATAGGTCCAAACAAGCTCTCTCAATCAAGTCAGAACCTAATCACGACCTCTCCTCTCGAACTGAACCCTACAAAACCAGAGAGACTATTCCAGTAGGCAATTTTTAGTGATGAAACAACATTCCTCACATTTTTACGGTACGTATATAAAATTCAAAAATATTTCAGGTTAACTATTTTATCGCAACGGTTCTTTTGAAAAAGCACGCATTCCTATCATTGCAACAGTAAAAGTTGCCAGATTCATCCTTAGCTTCGTGCATCATTCAGCTGAAGTTGGGCCTCCATAGTGGCTCGGAAGGCATGTAAATTTCAAGCGATAAATGCACCTTCTAGTTCAAACATGAACATAGGCTACTGTGGCCTGAGCATATTTGCGGTTTTACGGCAATAGCCCCATCCTCACACCAACAGTCCACACATTATCTCTCTCATAGTTTGATTTATTCACTCAACCGCACCAATTTTCCAGCCAAAATCATTCTTAATTTTTATGCATTTTTAAAAATTGCCCTATTGGGCTGGCGCGAGCGAGCATTAGCGAAGTGTCAGCGCCCAGCCCCTCTTTTCGACCTAGGTGTACGTTTTTGGGGTTATTGCTAGATCTCAATTTTGATAAGGCTGCCATTCGTCACAGAAAGCTCCATTTGTATCGATTCTTTTTGCATTGGAAAGAGAAACATCGAGTTGACTATAGTTTATCTTTTGCCTTTTGCATAAAACGATTTATTTACCCATTAAAAATGCAAAAAACCATTTGTCCGAACTCCTTCTCCTCCTCCTCCGCATCTATTCAATGGACGATAGTAGGTATTCATTTCTTCCCCCTTCCCCCCCCCCCGGCCCTTTTGCCCCCTGTAGTTATTCATTGGTAAGTCTTAAGTGCAACAGTGGTTGCATGTGCGTCAGTGGTGTAGTGGTGTAAGCGATTGGACAGCTGGCAGGTTCGAATCCTTCTCAGGCATCAATTTTTCTTTTTGTGTATATAAAGTTGAGAAAACAACTGGTACCCGGCAGACAAAAAGCAAAGCTTTTTTCTCCCAAAAATCAATTGCCTTGAGTATATGTCAAGAAAAATTCTCAAAAATATTTTAATTAGTCAATAAATTTGCATTGTATTTTTCGTTTTTGAAACGTTTTGATATATTTTTCTAAACTAGTTTATTTTTACTTACAATTTTTTATTCATCTAATAAAAAAATTAACAAATAAATAAAAAATTAAAAATAACCAAAAAATTAAAAATTTCTATTCACATGTTTTATACTATATTAAAAGTGGAAGAAATATCTGGTACCATTGGCAAGCCAAAAGTGGGTCTCTTTTCTCTAAATTTTGTAATTGCTTCGAGCAAAAAGTCAGGGAAATACATCTACTACTAGTGGAATCTGCTGCGTCATCTGCATTTTGTTTTTGGCGCGCATGGAAAGAGACACTGAACTGCGCGCCAAAAACAAAATGCAGATGACACAGCAGATTCCACTAGTAGTAGATGTATTTCCCTGACTTTTTGCTCGAAGCAATTACAAAATTTAAAGAAAAGAGACCCACTTTTGGCTTGCCAATGGTACCAGATATTTTATACAATCGTCTAAGACCGGATATTTAGCTGCAAAATATCTATCCATATTTTTTCGCTACATTTCTACCATCCCCTTCTTCCGCATCACTGATCCGACAACTTTGAACAAAACCAGCCACCATAGGCAGAGGAGGGGCCCATGAAGCGGGTGGGGTCGGCGGCGGATGCCTGCAGGAGCATGGCGGCAATATGCGGAGCTTGCTGGGAGCTGCGCATCTTGCTGGCCAAGCGGAGGCGTCTCTGCTGCCTCTGCATCGCTGCCTTTGCTTCCCCATTCACAGCCCCAGAGCTTGACTAATGAGCCTCTCAAGGCTGCCTTGCACCGCGCCCTGCCTAATAACTCGACTTCCCTCCCGCCACCCTTCCCGGAAGTTACTTCATCTATTAGCGCCTCTATTCTGCCCATTCCTCCCCCACCCGTGCCTTGGGCTATGCGGAAAATGTCATTGGTGGCACAAGTCTTTTGAAAAATTAGACAAAAAGCAGTTGTCTCTAGCTTGGGACTACGGAGCATCATTTTTCTCGTCTAGCACCCAAAAATTGCAAATGTAAAAACAATTCTACTACCCCCACTCGTGATCGCCAAATATGGTTCAGTTGTACAAGTGAGAAGTGGTTGACAGCAGGCAAAAGTAGAGAGAAGGCCGCTTCATTTGGACAAGTAAAGGGGGTGGGCCTCGTTTCCCTAGCCAGAGAAAGCTGGTGCCAAAAGACTTGGGCCTTCCGCGAAAGCGCCTCGCATACGCTCCCTCCCTCAAGACACCCCTCCCCCCTCTTCACTCCCAGCCTTACGATCCCACTGGGGACAGGCCGCCGCCCCCCTTCTCATTCTGCCACAACTTCCTCTCCCTTTCACCCCCGAAAAGGCAACACCAGCCGAGGCCCTACACCTCGACTCTAGGAGCTTGCTCCCTTCTCACAAGCAGTCGCCTACCTCACAAAAGAAAGGCCCCTTATCTCTCCCTCCACTTCTGCGCCATTCTAGAGGCCTAACAGACCCAAGGGGGGCTAGCTATGTGGGAGCCAAGTCGGTCCTTCATATCCAGGCAGGGGGGGGGGGGGCGCAAGAGGGGGAGGGGCTGGTCCGTTATTGGCGCCCTTAATGATGAAATGAGGAAAGGAGGCTGGTAGGAAGGGAGCTGAGAAATTTACTTTACGCGCGCCAGCGCCCAAGTGCTCCGCCTTTCTACCACTATTTCCTCCTCCGCCCGCCTTCGAATGCAGCTTCGCAAGTGGCTGGAAAAATATGCATCATTTTGATACAGCAATGGCACATAGAGCAGCGGAATTAGGCGGAAAATCCAATATGAAAATAGTCTAAAAATCTTTTTTCAGCAAAATTTTATATTTAGTAACAAAAGTTCTAAACTATCAAAATTGTTGCTTGCTCAAACTGGCGGGCAAAGCGAAGGAATGAAAACAGAGCCTGTGACGGCAGTGCACACAAACATAAATCACAGTCCACTTTCAGTACTTCAACAGCGGTTTGATAGAATTGCAATCAAAATGGCATTCTACGTCCGTGCATTACAGGGTTTCTTTTCGTTAACAATCGATATACTTTTCTGTCGCCAAATCAAAGTTTTTCTCACCTAAACCAATGTTTGCATCAAACTTGACTGTACACGATGATGATGATATATACTCGAATTTGCAGAGCAAAGCGATATGCACCAAAAACTACTGGCAAACATGGCGCAGCAGTTGGCTGCCAAAGACGAAGAACTACAGCGCAAGGATGCGGAACTAGAGAAAATGAAGGTTGCACAACTCTAGCTGGATTTTTTCATAACTTCAATCAAATTATTGTCCTGAATTGAAAACGATTGACAATATTAGAATTTACAATATACTCCATTCATCTACTCAAAATATTCACAACAATGAAATGAAGGGGCCAGAACATTTCCGGACTTTTCCAAAAATAGCACTTTTTAGAATCAGTGTAGTTAGTCGGGCGCATGCCTACCAGGAGTAGGGGCTTGTCCTCTACCAGGAGTTTGCTTGCAATTTTCCAATGTCTCGGCCTAATAGCCGCATTGCTCTAGCCTCTTCTCATGCTCACAAAAATAAAAACCCGACAAAGCCGAAAATTACAAAATTGGAACTAGAACTATTGTACAAATTGAACTATTGGAACTATTGGAACTTTAGGACGAAAATTGGAACTATTTCCAAAAATTTTTAAATAACATGCTCTGGCGACCCCCAAATGCCCTAAAACGACCCGTACGGGTGCCAGATGTTTCTTAACGAATATGCTACAATGCAGGGTGCAGTCGTTGATACATTTTAGGGGGGTATCATGGCTCTGCAACGAGTTTTTTGAAAAAAATGACAGTTGGTACTAAAAAATTAGTACTTATTAACAAAAATTGGTACTATTTAAAAAAAAATAGTACCAATTTTGTAACGCCAATATTGACCCCATTTTTTAGTACCAATATTTGACCAAAATATGGTACTATTTCAAAAAAAAATATTTTTTTTTGAAATAGTTCCACTTTCTGGCATAAAATTGGTACTAGATTTTAAAGTACCAATTCCGGAAATATTAAAAATATTGCAAAATTCAAAAATGGAACTAATTCAGTGAAAAATTGGAACTAAATCGCCCCATTTGCATTATTGCCCTAATCGCCGAAATCACGCTATCAAATGCTTCTCACACACATTCCCAGCACTGTAGCGATTGTTAGCTGAACTTGACGAATTTCTTCCCCAAAATCACATCCAACTCTTGGTGAGCTTACTTCATAACCTTTGAAAGGCTATGTTGCCAAGGCACACAGTTGTCCTCCATCATTCTCATATCCCCCTTCACTACCTGTCGCAATCTTAGCCGAAGTTTGAATGGGAGCAGTGTAGAAGGCCAATCGCAGGTGGAGAAAGCAAATTTCTGGTGGAGAAGATTGATAAGTCCAATTGCAGACGTAGGGCTAGGTAAGGCTTATGCTTTCTAAACATAGCAAGAAAGGCCAATCGCAGGTGGAGAACCCAAATTTCTGGTGGAGAAGGCTGGTGGTGTACTCTGACTGTTGCGTTTTTGAATCTAACCCGAAATTTGAATGGGAGCAGTGGAGAATGCTAATTTCGGGTAGAGAAGGCAAAATTCTGGTTAAACGGTTCACCGAACTCAACCAAAACACCTGATGAGTTCAAACGAACGATGATTTCTCTATCAATTCAGCCTCTCCAGGTCTGCAAATTGGTGTCCCGGTGCAAAATTTCCCGCCGAATCAGGTGGTGTGCTCAGATTGGCGAGAAAATGTAAAGGGAATGAGGGGGAAGCTGCTAAAAATCAAGTTCAATTGATTTCTTCAACAAATTCCCTATTTTGCACCCAGAAGCTAACTAATTTCTCAATTCAGCGTTTTACAGGAATGGTCAGGCCTCCTGGATGGTCCTCCGGGAGGACCACGTACATGGTCCTCCGGGAGGACCACGTATGTGGTCCTCCGGGAGGACCATGTATGTGGTCCTCCGGGAGGACCATGTACGTGGTCCTCCAGGAGTTTTTTAAAACTTGTTACATTTTGACTGCGGGAGTGATTTGTAGGCACCCTGAGATTATGTCATAGGTCATCTGACCTCCATCTGACATCTGACTGTGATGTACATGGTCATCCAGGAGTTTGTCCACCATTTATCAGAACGACTGTGTACAGATATCATCAGAGATAAAAATGACACCCGACTGCAATTTTATTGAGTCATTACTGGACCACCCACTTGCAAAGTGGCAAAAAATCACAGTGGCTGCGCATCTTCCTACCAGCTGAAAGCACACAAATGGAACCCTGACTTGAAAAACGTTATATCTAAGACTCATCCATAGGAGCTACATCCGTGACCCCCATGCCCAAAACTACACGAGGATCCAGTAAGCTTAGAGGCTACTCTGCGCAGCATGCTCTGTATCAAGGATCAAAGCTTGATCCAGTGACAGCGAAATTGAGAAGTCGGTGGTTAGTCGGCTGAGGAGGGCTGGTGAGAAGGATAACCAGTGATGCAGGGTGCCAAGGCTAATTGGAGGTTTTGGAAGGAGTGCGATAAATCGGGCAGTCCTAATGGGCAGGAGCTGTTAAAAAAGATGAAGATGGAGGAAAGTGAGGGCGCTGGGGTGGCTGTGGATGAGGGAGGCTAGGGAGGGGTGGGGGGGGGGGGGGGGCTTCTGCTGCGAGAGAAGTGCCCTTTGGTTGTGGAGGTGCAGAGAGGGGGGTCCCTTGGATGTTCAGGGCCTAGCTTGTTTCCATCTTCCCCATCGCAAACTCTGCTGCTCTCCTCCTTTCAGTCTTCCTCCATCACAAAAAAACACAGCCAACACCCCTTAAGCCAACCTGGTTCTTTTCTAGGTTTGGGTCCATCTTCACCATCGCAATCTCTCCCCCTTTCCTTCTTTCAGTCTTTATCAATCAAAACCAGCTCATCCAAATGCACATAACTGAGCCACAGATGAATAGAAGTATTTGTCCAGCTTAACCTTAGCCTAAATAGTCATAATCGCCCCATTGCATTCTCTGCTTATGACATAATCTCAGGGTACCTACAAATCACTCCCACAGTCAAAATGCAGCAAGTTCGAAAAAAGCTCCTGGAGGACCACATACGTGGTCCTCCGGGAGGACCATGTACATGGTCCTCCCGGAGGACCATGTATGTGGTCCTCCCGGAGGACCATGCATGTGGTCCTCCTGGAGGACCATGTACGTGGTCCTCCCGGAGGACCATGTACGTGGTCCTCCCGGAGGACCATCCAGGAGGCCAAACCATAGCTCGCGTTTTAAGATGATTCGTCCACTAATTCTGGGTTAAAAATGCATGCCAAATTATCACTGGGAAGCGCCTGGGACAGGAATTTGGTACTAAGTTAAACAAAATTGGAACTAGAACTAATTCCAAAATTTTTTTAGTACCAATTTTGTAATGCCTATTTTGGACCAATTTTTCAATACCAATTTGTGGCCAAAATATGGTACTATTTCATTTAATTTTTAATTTTTTTACAAATAGTTCCAATTTTTGGGCCAAAAATTGGTACTAGATTTTTTAGTACCAAGTCCATAAAAATAAATTTAGTACCAGTTTTGTAACGAATTTGAACTAAGTCAACCAATTTTTTAGTACCAACTGTCATTTTTTTCAAAAAACTCGTTGTAGAGCCATGATACCCCCCTAAAATGTATCAACGACTGCACCCTGCATTGTAGCATATTCGTTAAGAAACATCTGGCACCCGTACGGGTCATTTTAGGGCATTTGGGGGTCGCCAGAGCATGTTATTTAAAAATTTTTGGAAATAGTTCCAATTTTCGTCCTAAAGTTCCAATAGTTCCAATAGTTCAATTTGTACAATAGTTCTAGTTCCAATTTTGTAATTGTCCCCCCGACAAAGGGTGTCTGGTTAGCAGGAAGCGGAGCGGATGGGTCTGGTCAGACACATTGCGCAGCTACAGCAGCAACTCCACATTACTCCAGCCCAGTCCACTTCCTCCAAACCAATCCTTCTCACAGAGTCTCAGATCATTCTCGGCCTAGGAACGAACCGCCGGTGGAAGACGACGCCGAAGCCCTGGACACCAGCCTCGGCTTCGACGCGGAGGAGGCGGGGCAAACGGATGCCGCAGCCCTGCCAGCTCTGTGCTCATTTAGCTCTGGTTGAGATTGCATATGGGAACTGGAATGCGTTTGCAGACTCCCGGAGGGTCATGTGGAGATGGAGCCAGCGTCCGAAGAAGTGGCCGCGCACCCGGAGCACAACTTCGAATCCAAGTTCACCCTCTTCCTATTTTGATCTAAACAAAAGTTGAAGCACCGGAGGTTGTTATATATTAGTGCAGGCTAGCGTTTCCCGAACCCTTATGGTCTACCGCCAACTTTGCTGGATGAAATGAAATCAATCTATCAACTCAAAAAGGTTCAAAAACTAAGAAACTCTTGCAGGGATGAGCCGAGCATCAAAGCAGCCCCGCAGGATGACTCGCAGCAGCTGCCGGTGCAGCTGGTGGATCTCACTGGTCTCGAGACGCAGGCGGGCTCTGCCGCCAAGAAAGGCGGGGCTGTCTGCCGTCGCTGCCGCCACCACTGCCAGCACGTCCAACCGGCCAAGCTGGTGGCGCACGCTCTGGTCTGCCTTGGACTCCGTCCGTTCGCCTGCTCCCTTTGCGGCCATCGTTTGGCCAGTCGCTCTGGGCTCGCCTGTCACATCCGGAAAGTCTGCCCCGGCGCCGTCGTTACTATACCGCACAAGTTGGTTTGTTTATTTTTGTGCATATTTTAAGGGGGTGGCGGCTAAAAGTACCCTGGCTAAAAGTACCCTGGCTAAAAGTACCCCGGCTAAAAGTACCCACGGCGAAAAGTACCCACGGCGAAAAGTACCCATGGCGAAAAGTACCCCGGCGAAAAGTACCCATTTCGTTTTTTCTTTATTTTATTTGGTTTGGTTTCTTTTCCGATGGTACTTTTTCAATGATGCACTGTTATTCAAAATTAGTTTTTTACAAATTATTGGGTTAAAAAAATCTGCAAAATTATTTTTAGTAAATGAATTATCCATAATAACCTTTTCTTGTCCATTAAACGTGAATGTTACACTTTAACAAATGCAGAGGCAACACTTGAAGCTAATGGAGTGTGAACATAAAAATGGCGAAATTGGGAGGGATCATCAAAGGGAAAAATGTGATGGGTACTTTTCGCCGGGGTACTTTTAGCCGTGGGTACTTTTCGCCGTGGGTACTTTTAGCCGTGGGTACTTTTCGCCGGGGTACTTTTCGCCGGGGTACTTTTCGCCAGGGTACTTTTAGCCCAGAATCATTTTAAGAGAGGGTGTCTGTAAAGGTTGAGAAACTTTTGGAAACGGGTTTTGAGCTGAGTACAGGGTATGATGGGCTAAGGTATGCCATAACTGGAAATGAAAACCATTTGGGCTAATTCGCCCACTATCTCAAGATATGGCCCATCATGCAAAGCAAGCTCCGAAAACGGCTCATTTTGGCCATTTTCGACCTGCCTTCACAAATCAGCATTTTTCTCTAGCTACAGCCCATATTATGAAAAATCAAAGACATCACCTTGAAGCTGAGAATTTTTTGAATAAAATCTAGTCAAAAACCCAATTTTATCCCACATTTTTAGGTCTAAAATAGGCTAAATACAAAAAAAACGCAAATTAAAGCTATATCCAAAATTACAATTTTTGTCCATTTTCTCATGAAATTTGTTGAAAAACCACCCCCAAACCCCCCCTGAATCTGAAAATTCAGACAATTTTACACCTAGAACAGGTCTTTATAGCCACACTTTCTGTTTGGCCGAAATCGAGAATTTTTCATTGAAAATGACCACTTTGGGATCTGCTCCTATGTTATAACATAGGAGCCCAGCCAGAATGCAAAAATTTGCCATCAAAAAACTTCCTGCTCACTCAGATCTTAAGACAACTCAATGTTCTTTTCAGGGATCATCAAGCCATTCATGAAACGGTTACCCATGCAGAAAAAACCTTTCTTGAACATAAACTTTGCATAGAAAATACCCAAGTTTAGGTAAAGTCGTGATTTTGCCCTATGTTATAACATGGGCCAAAAATGACCAAAAATATTTTGTCTTAAATTTCGATTTCAATGCTCAAAACTCAATGTACAGATCCTAATACATCAGAATAAAACATTTTGTTAGCTATTTTTATTGTATTAGAGCTCTTCAGCCCATCATAATTGTTGGCAATTTTTGTCCCAAATTTGCAAAAATCTGGAAGCATATTTTTTGGGTTATCCATTGAGTAGGAAGAAACCAATGTTATATTCTGATGTATTAGGATCTGTACATTGAGTTTTGAGCATTGAAATCGAAATTTAAGACAAAAATTTTTTTCGTCATTTTTGGCCCATGTTATAGCATAGGGCAAAATCACGACTTTACCTTAAACTTGGGTATTTTCTATGCAAAATTTATGTTCAAGAAAGGTTTTTTCTGCATGGGTAACCGCTTCATGAATGGCTCGATGATCCCTGAAAAGAACATTGAGTTGTCTTAAGATCTGAGTGAGCAGGAAGTTTTTTGATGGCAAATTTTTGCATTCTGGCTGGGCTCCTATGTTATAACATAGGAGCAGATCCCAAAGTGGTCATTTTCAATGAAAAATTCTCGATTTCGGCCAACAGAAAGTGTGGCTATAAAGACCTGTTCTAGGTGTAAAATTGTCTAAATTTTCAGATTAGGGGGGGTTTTGGGGGTGGTTTTTCAACAAATTTCATGAGAAAATGGACAAAAATGGTAATTTTGGACATAGCGTTAAGTTGCGTCTTTTTCGTATTTAGCCTATTTTAGACCTAAAAATGTGGGATAAAATTGGGTTTTTGACTATATTTTATTCAAAAAATTCTCAGCTTCAAGGTGATGTCTTTGATTTTTCATAATATGAGCTGTAGCTAGAGAAAGAGGCTGATTTGTGAAGGCAGGTCGAAAATGGCCAAAATGAGCCGTTTTGGGAGCTTGCTTTGCATAATGGGCCATATCTTGGGATAGTGGACGAATTAGCCCAAATGGTTTTCATTTCCAGTTATGGCATACCTTAGCCCATCATATCCTGTACTTAGCTCAAAACCCGTTTCCGGGACCCTTATTGAATTTCTCCAATCTTACAGACAGCGTCTCTTAAGGATACTTTAAAATTTTTGGTGAAATTTGGAAAATATTTTTTTACGATATTTGAAATTTAAAAAAATATTTAATGAAAGGTAGAGGCTAAATAGTGGAACCATGTAAGGTATCGATGATTCGGCTATATGATTCTTCGTTCAGTGGTGAAACTAGGCGTGAGCAAAGTAAGGTGAGTAGATGAGGTGATTGAAGGCAAGCAGAGGAGGCAGCAGCCCGGGATGCCCTCAATCACTGCTTCCCGGGGCGCGGCAGCGGATGGGGAGGCTTCAAAATCTGAAAGGCTGCTCAGATCTCAGTTTGCCCGCTTCTCTAGGCTTTTGCCTGGCTTCTCTAGGACTCTTACTCAAGTGTTTTTTTGCCGATTCCATTCGTTCGTGCGTTTCTGGCCAATTTACTTTGTGATACTTTGGCAGCTCTCAGTCATTTTCAGAACTGTTGGAACTGCAATTAGTTCGTAGACACTAGTTCTTTCATCATTCCATCGGTTCTTCTGGCTTTCAGGCCATTTAGCGGTATCATTTTTGGTCGAAAAATGATTGGCATTAAGCAAGGCCAACCTAGCAATTGCCATTAAAAGCGTGAACAGGATATATTATCCACGTTGACGGGAAAAGCTGAATTTAATCGTCTTATTTGAAACTTTTATGGTTTTCATTTTAGATTGTAAATTGATTAGATAAATTGAAGTCATAGAAAGTTTTTAGAAAAAAATTTTTGTCCGGTTTATTAGCCCTGGCCAGTCAAATAAATTTAAGCCATAACAGGTATAAACATTTTCGACATAAATTCCAAAATCAAGTGCTAGTGTGCCAGAAGGCGGCGATGATAGCGCAGACCCGGCATGGAGCGAAAAACTCTAGTGCAGGTGCTGCAAGAGTATTCGGGGAGGAGTCCATGCTGGCTTTGATGATCGCTGAGGAAGGATCGGGTGGAAAAGCACCGGCCACAGTTGTCGCATATCAGGTTTTTGTTGCCCACCGCGAAGACTAGGTGGCTTCGGGAGCGGAATACTTTGCCAGTGTCGTCATCCACCTGCAATCGTCTCCTCATTGGCCCTGACAATTGAAACAGATAGGATTACAAAAAGTTCCTTCTGCTCCTTGAAGCAGTTGTGCTTGTGCCGCAAATGAGATACCAGCAGATGGGAACGATCTGTGCTATAGGAACAGTTGTCGCAATGCATGGTAGTTGGTGCATTTATTCGTTTGGTGATAGGCGGCAGCTGTATGACTTCAGTGCAACTAGATGTTTCCATTTCTTTTGTCTCCAATTTAATTAAAAGTTCCTTGGGCTCCTTGAAGCAGTTGTGCTTGTGCCGCAAATGTGATACCAGTAGGTTGCAACGATTTGTTCTATAAGAGCAGTTGTCGCAATGCATGGTAGTTGGTGCATTGATTTGTTTGGAGATAGAGGGTAGCTGTAGGACTTCAGTGCAACTGGGGATTTCCGTTTCTTTTGTCTCCAACTTAATTGTCTTGATAGTTGTTTGGGCGTTTTCCTCCGCAACTTCATCTCAAAAAAGCTAATTGATTATAAATAGCCTTTGCTGAGGATTACTACCTTTGACACAGGCAATTTTGGCGATATTAGACACAGGTTCTCTTTTGACCAGGCGATTGAAGTTAGCCATAAAAGTCGCAGTCAGTAGATCAGAAAAAGTAGTCCTGAAAAATGACCAATTAAGGATGTTTTGCTACTGTTTGGCTAAGTTCATGCAAACCTTGGCACAACCCGATGCCTGAATGCAAAGCAGTGTAGGGCAACTTCATTGGGTGAAGCTGAGGAGAAGGGACAGATACTGCAGTGCCAGAATTGACACTCATTCAACAGATGCTCGCCAATCTGAACATGAAAATGGCTTTGGGTAGGATGCATTCGAAAAACTCACCATGTAAACAGCAAATTCTTTATTACAGATTGGGCAACTTGCAAAGGCCTCCATCTTTTTCACGCGCAATTGAATGGGGACAGCTCGAGATGCATGCACTTCGGTGTGAGCGTTGTTTTGTGTGCACAAAACTATCGATGACTATTATTGAACTGTCACTTTAGTGTTTATTAGTCTTCACCCACTCATGTTAAGCTGCAAAAAGGAATGTGCATTCAAAGCTTTTTGCCATAGTGATTTAAAAAAAGTACGTTGTATAGCGTGAAAACCCCAACCTGTTCCCGAGAAAGACCACAATGAACCACAATTAAGGTTGAATAGATGTAAATCGGGTTCTATCCGCGGAAGCAGGAGCGTGGGTCCAGTTTCTGGCCTCGCAAGAACCATTCAGGCTCGCAAGTGTCCTTGTTCACTCGACAGTGAGCCTTCAGTTTTCCACAGCTAAGGGAGCGCCGTGACATGCATAGAAATATTGGGCCAACAAATGGTTGAAAAGTAAAACCTTTGGCTCGAGGTAGCAAGTCAAACCGTCGCAAGCGTTTTTGCAATCTAAATTCATCAACTTTGGCTTTTGAAATGAGTAAATCACCAAATGAATCATGAGCTAAGCATGTGAGGGAAAAATGCGGGCTTATTGATGGTCACCAAATTCTGCTTTCTATTAAGTTGGTGCAATTTACTTTCACAGATGTATTCAGGGCACGGAGTTGTAATGCAGCGGATGTCGCTGTTACACCGCTCGAATGGCTTGCAAGGGTTCGGTGTACAGGGACCTTCAAGCTTCGCGACTACATTTATCTCCATACATAGCAAAAACAATTTTGTTATAGAGTATTGATAAAAATTCGTTCACAGTTCAGTCAAAAAGTTATCTTTGCCAGTATCCAGGCTAGACTTACAGGAATTGAGGGGCACGCAGTTTCCGTTGCTGTCCCTGACATAGCCGTCGATGCACTGACAACCGGCCACACAGACCGCAGGGCAGATGGGGTTCTGTTTTTCGCAGCTTGCTTCGCACGAGCCCTTACCGCAGCTGTTGAACTCTTCATTCAGCTCAGGGAGACATTCTGGTCAAGGGGAGTATTTGTTTGGCGGTGTCATTTGACTGGGCAATTGTTACTCTGAGCGTAGCTGATGGAAGCGAAGAGAAGGGCCAGCAGCAAATGCTTCATCGTTATCTGCGCGTGTTGAGTGAGTGCCAGTATCAGGTCTGAATTAATTGACATGATTTTGAGGGCTAAAAAAGAGGAAAAGGAAATGAAAAAACGGGGTTCAATTGGGTCAATGGCCTAACTGAACCTTCCCTAGTTCCACAATAACCCTTATTGAAGAAAAACAATTTTGGAAAAAGCGAAAAATACAATCAACGTTCCAGATCGGTGTTTCTAATCTGAAGTTGACAAAAACTTCATTTATATAGACGCGCATTATACCTCTAAAACATTTCGATAAAGTGTGCAGGTTACTTCATGCCGCATTCAAAAATCAAAGATTGATTCCAACAACTGAATTCCCAGGAAAGTTGGGAAAAGGACTGCTATAAAAGTTGCTGGACAGCAACATGCATTGGAAACCTGTCCTATTCGGTCGGACTGCAAATTACCGAGCATTGGATGCAAATATCTGGGCTCCCCTATTTGACAGTCAGCAGACCAGAACTGGGCGCACGAGGTTGGCAAACTGGGGTCGGAGACCTTTTTGTGCCCAAAAAATCGTCCTATTCTGCAAGTTCACCGCAAGTTTTGGGTGCAACAGTGAAACTGCACCCATGGGAGGCGAAACCATGGGGAGGCTAAACCCATGGGCAGTTATTGCCATCAGCCAATTTCATTTACACCTACACAGCTGAGCGAAGATTAATTATTTTACATTATTTTATTCGCGTGGGCAAAATTATCAGGGCGGAGGAACCAGGACACAGAAGAGGCGTGACATTACTGGGAAAATAATGGTATCTTTGGAAAGGCATTAGAATGCCTAGTTTACCAATGATACCCAATATATGCCTAAGAATAAATGTAACAAAAACTTGTGCTTCTTGTTTCGTGGCCCAAATCAAGGAATTGGGTGGCATCATTGAAAACAAATATCCAAACGTGTGATTGTTATGAGATCTTTTGATTCAAAATGAACTAAAGTGTTAAAGAGCTGCTAAGGCCAAGGACCAATATATTTTAAAACTGTCAATTGCTTACTAATGGACAAAAATTCAATATGCTGTTGCATAAAAGCACAAAAAAGTCAAAAATTTACCTAGTCAAATCTTTTTACCACCGCCAGTAAATAATTTACAACCATCAGAAATCATGGAAAATCAAAGCCTGGCACTGCGAATAGTCCGAAAAATCCCCATAGCTCTCATGCTGCTGATGCTGACCTACTGCCTGGTCGTCTGGTCCGCGGTCTTCCTCGCCCTTCCTGTCCACACCTGGGGCCTCCGCATCCTCTACGCCCTCCTCTTCTACCTCCCCCTCTTCCTCCTCGCCGCCTCCCTCCTCCGCACCATCACCACTCCACCCGGCTACCCTCATCCTCGCTACCACCTCCCGCCCTCCATCCGTCTATCGCAGCCCAGGACCGCCGCCCTCCGATCCGCCCTCGTGGAGCTGGTGACGAAAAGGAACCTCTACCTGAACGAGGTGGAAGGAGGGCGGGAGTTTCGCTGCTGTCCCACCTGTCGTCTCCTAAAGCCCGACAGAACGCACCACTGCTCCAGCTGCCAGCGCTGCATCCTCCGCTTCGACCACCACTGCCCATTCCTGGACACCTGCATCGGCTTCGCCAACCTCAAGCTCTTCCTCCTCACCCTACTCTGGACCAGCATCAGCTCCGTCGTCGGCTCTGCCATCGCCATCCCCTACCTCATCCTCCTCTGGGGCCAGCTCCAGAGGCCGGCGGCAACCGCAATGGTCGGCTTCGTCCTCATCACCTCCGCCTGGGCCATGATCGTCTTCTTCGCCGCCTACACCTGCCAGCACGTCTGCAGGAATACGACCACTCTGGAGGAGAGCTTCAGCATTTTCGGGGATGGGAATCCGTACGACCTGGGAAGGTGGGCCAATTTCAAGCAGGTGTTTGGCGACAGGAAGCTGCTGTGGCTGCTGCCGGTGAGGAGTGAGCAGACGGATGGGCATGTCTTTCCCATTGGACACTGCAATTCTAGCCGTCTTTGAATGAGCTGAAGTTTTATCTTTGTTTTGATTGAGTTTTTTGGATTCTTTTTGATGATTGATTTGGTTGAATTTTGTTTGGCTTGTTACTTCAGTAGGAAATGTATTTGTTGATGTTGCCCTATTTGTTTTTGGTTTTTATTGTTTATGCTGGTGACATGAGTTTAAAAACAAATAAAGCAGGTTGAAACTTCAAAAATTATTACTTATGTTTGATTGTTTAATTTTTCGTAAACGATCGATTGAAGCAAAAGATTTTCAATAAATATATTTTTGTAATTTAAAGAGTAATTTAAAGAGTTTTAGCATATTGGAAATACAACAACGGTTATTTATCGTTGATTGATGATTGAAAATAGAGGTTTATTTAGCAACAACGACAGCTTAGTGCGAGATAGTCCCATGCATTTTTGCGCGGCCGAAGGCCGCCTGCGCGGAGGGCAGGGCCGTCAGAGCTCCGGAGGCCGTTGGGCATGGGTGCGGAGGCCCCGGAGCGTAGCCTAGCATGCCACGCTGGCTCGGCGACGCGTAGGGGCCGTAGCACCCGTGCCCGGAGGCCGGAGGAGCTCTGGCGCCCTGCCCGAAGCGGCGGGTGGCCAAGGCCAGCTTAAGCAGTTACCCCATTTTTGCGTCCGTATGTCCGCATATATATATATATATATATATATATATATATGTGTGTCTTTCCGGGGCCGGGCCTCCGCGGTTTTTCAACGAAATTGGCTAATTTTTTGCATGAAGGTCCTTCTGGGTGGTATCTCCAGGCCATTTTTTGGGATGGGCGTAATTTTTTGAATTTTGCCCAAAACTCAATTTTTTGATGTTTCAAAGCACTAAAAATCGTAAATCACTGGTTTTTTGATGAAATTAGCTGAAATTTCGCATGAAAGTCCGCCTTGGTGATGCCTTGGCCCCATTATTAGGGCTTGGAGAAATTTTTTGATTTTCACCCAAAACTCAATTTTTTGATGTTTCAAAATACGAAAATTCATAAATCACTGGTTTTCCAATGGAATTAGCTGATTTTTGGCAGATACGTCCGTCTAAGTAACATTTCAAAGCTGGCAAAAGGAATTTTTGAAAAATTTATTATTTCTTGATTTATAGTCAAAAAACCAAAATCTTGATGTTTCAAAAATTCAAACATCTATAAATCCCGAGTTTTCCAAAAAAATTAACTCAATTTTGGCAGTTAGGCTTGTTTAGGTGGTGTCTTGAAGCTGTTAAAAGGAATTTATGAAACAAATTTGTAATATTTCGCTTTGTGGCCAAAAACCTAAAATTTTGATGTTTAAAAAATTCGAACAAGCATATGTTTAAGGCTTTTGAATTAAACAAGCTGATTTTGACTAGAAGTGATTCTTATGCATGGATTATAACGTTGCTTACTTGGAACAAGGGCCGCGCATCTTGGCAATAGCCGAGAATACCTTGTTATTTTGATGCAACAAAACAAATGAAAAAATTATCGCGCATCAAAAAAGTTACCGCCATCCCAGCCCTTTACAAAATGAATCTTAAAGACCGGTTTTCCATTGACGCAATTGGAAAAGTCTGTAAACAACTTGTACTGACTGTTCCCTTTCAGGTTGGCGAACAACAACTCATAAGGGATGAATCACATCACGGCAAATCCGCTGAAAAGGGCTCGTAAACTTTTTGCTGCGATTCAGGCAGGGCCCCATTTTCCGCCGAACTTGAGCAATCAGGTGATCGGAGTGACGAATTTGTTGCCTCATGCCACTCCTATAAATACAACCTCGTTTTGCCTCAAAAGCAGTGGTCACCCTCTTTCCTTCAAGCCACCCAGCCATAAGAGAGTCAGTTTCGCAGCATTTCTTGGCCTTTGGGCATTGCTGTCTCTAAAAGCTTTGGTTCTCTAGGGTAGTGAGGGGAAGATGGAAGAATGAAGGATGGTGTTGAGAGCAGGTCCGTGCCATGGATGGAGGCAGATGAGAGTGCTTGCTGGTTTTTACCTCGTATTAGGGGTATTTGAAGTCTGAATCAGTCTTTCATCTGCCCGCCTTAAATCATTATGCATACCAAGCTTTGCCGCAGTGTTTATGGCTTTCATGAACGGCAGTCAACAAATATTTTTAATGCTCTTCAAGAATGGAATTCGTCTTTTCAGAAAAATCAAGGGAATAGCAGGAAGAGTCTCCATCTTCGAGTTCGATCGACCTACAAGAATAACATGCAGCTGCTGCTTGTAACGTTTTCTGTTGTTTTATTGAATGCTCAAACCAAAACCGACCTTTTTCAGATTCTGATCGCTTCGCTGATGCTTGCGAACTTCTCGAACGCAGCTTCCATTGCGGTCAACGAGAATGCGCTTTCAGGCAAGCTATTGTTGTTTGTGCAAAGCCAATAGGAGCCTCAATTGAGCACAAAAACGGTACTCTCGAGTACATTTCACTTAAATTGCATGCCTTGCAATAAATTGATGTATTTGACCGTACATATTATGCTGTGTATTTGCCTATAATCAAGTTTATTTCTTTCGAACCCTTTCAATTTCCATTTATTTTCATTCTAATTTTTTTTCTATTACCCTCTGACCCATATCTTTGCACAGCTAGTTACAATTGATTGCAGAAGAAGGACACGAGCGTTTCCGACGCGGCTTCTCCTGGAAGTGCACGAAGGCCTGTGCCCGCTGGCACGCCTCCCTCCACTTCGGTCGCAAGCCACGCGGCTGTGTCTGCGACAGATTCTTCTGGGAATAAGCATCACCCATCCCCGATTTCTATGCTCAAAATCACGTTCTCCTCGTTTGTGAAACTGTTCATGATGAATTCGTTAATCAGTGCAGTGTGCAGAAGAAGTGAAAACTGAACAGTTGATAAAAAAGTAATACAACATGGTTCTAGATGTAGTACTGATCGGCAGATGAAGCGAGATAAAAGTAGGCTTTTCATTATTTTTTCACTTCAATGTGCAGGAAACAGGCAGCACTCATGCAACAAGATAAGTTGCAAGTAAACTTCTATCATCTGCTGGGGATAGAGACTCGGATGATAGATATAGCCTTTAATTTGTTTCGCAAGCTTTGATTCTCAAGCAAGACTTAACCTCTTGTGTATCTTTTCTAAGCTATCTTTTCGAAGCAGCTCACATCGATTTTATTTCGGGTACACATGACTTAGCCAATGTGTAACCAATGAAAGTGATATGAACCCACAACAACAGACACAACCTGAAAAACAATATCCCAATACAGCCAAACATGCCTAAAATCAAGAAAACAGCTTCCGAAACCGGCTGCTGGACAACGGTCGAAGCAGAGGGCTGGGAACTGTGCTGGCTGCCGGGTGAACTCAGCGCCAGTCTTGCCGACGACACTCGCCTCCAATTCACCCGCGGCCTCTGCTTCAAGCTCAGCCTACACTTCAACCTTCTTCAGTCTCCACCCCTCTAGTTCCAAATCTTCGCCCTAAAACGACTAGAATCCTTCCAGAATCAGCGTCTCCAACCTGCCACAGGGCCAGTCGATTCGCCTGGAGGCCTGGGCCTGGCATCAGCGTCGCCACAATGCGTTCCTTTTTGCCGACCATCACATTTTTTTCAAAAAATAGAGAAATTAAGATTTTTTAGCTCCGTGAAACGACTGGCCTGGACGGATGGGGCTGGAATGGAGCTGAACTTGGGCAAGGACTGCAGTGAGGAGGAACGAAGGGCTTTTCTGGAGCGGCCGGTGCTCCGATTCGCGGTGGGATGGAGCCAGCCGACGGAAGGAGTGAAGCTGCCCTGTTGCAAGGAAAGACACCTCCCGGATGGCAGAAAAAGAGAGCCTCTTCGCGATCCTCTCATCCGCCTCCAGGTTTTTGTGGCTTTGCCATTCACAAAGAGCCAAACGAGAGGATAGGGTACGAACAGAGACATTTCCTGTTTTTGTCAACAGATTGGATGTGCTGGACTAGTGCCGTCTGTATCTTTGAATTCAATCACGAAGATTTTCAGTGGAAGAGGTGGCCCCTAAAATTTCTTTGAGAAGAGTCTAGCCAGCCAGCTCATTAGGACTAAACTATCTTCTCCCATGTTTCAGAAATACGGGTTTCAATTACGATTCATCTCATGTGATTGATACTAAATGAACGTACAGTTTGATTATTTTCTTGCAAATACCATGATTATTCTTCAGGTGGGCAGTGCACGATTCCTAGAGCGAGCCTCTGTTCTACGGGGCAGTCGTCGACTGGCCAAAATTCTACGCCTCCTGTTGGATGATGAGGAGGTCGAAATACGGCGGCTTCGTCTGGCTGATCTCGAGGCACCTATTTCACTCCCTTCCAATTTTTCATTATTTTTCGCTTCCAGGAATGGGAGGCAGAGATTTTGCTGGCCCACCTTCGGGGCCAGGCTTTGGGCAGGCTGAAGGAGCCTAAAAAACTGCGTCGTCTGGCCAAGGACTACGGCCTGCCTCGTTTGATGCAACTGCTGGATCAAGGTCAACGGAAGAAAGTCAAGTTGGAGTTTGTTAAGGAAATCTTTTCCGATGATATTACGAATTGGGTTTCAGGCGAGGCTGAAACGGGAAGCGATTTTGCCAGTCGGATATTTTGAGCTGGAATTGAAGAATTTATCAGCAAATTTGTAACCCTGCAATTAGCCTCAGTAGACTTTGCTGTTGTGATGCTTGTTCTTTTGCCACTGGTAACACATTTTTCAAAGCGCAAAGAGAAAATCTATTCAGCTTGCACTGTCGTTTTGTTGTGCAAAAAAGCAGCATAATGCCGCAAGGTGCTAGAATCAGGCATCCGCAAAAGTTACACCATTAGCCATGAATTTTCGGTCAATTCTGCTTTACACCCTTTCTTTCATCGCCGTTTTCCCACCAATTAGCTGCGGGCATGAGCCAGACATGCACTGTTTCCCAATCTGCTCTCTGAATTAGGAACCAAACTAAAGCTCTATTATTCACAGGTAATGTGGCATTCGAGAACATAGGCACGCAAGTTGTCAACATAGCTGCATCCCCATACCCGGAATATCTGCCCAACAACAATTGGCGGCAAATCCCGGCACATGGAACGCTGACGAGAGCAGTGCTGGACAACAGCAAAGTCGTAATTGCTGTTTGTTTTTACCCTCTTTTGGGAAGCGATGTTGGCAATCAACCTTTTCTAGACTTTGAATGAAATGATTGAAAAGCAAGTGCGCTGCGGCATTTCAACAAGGCTCAGATGCGACGCCAGTTTCACGCTCAATTGCCTCTGGATTACGCCTCAACATCATGGCATGAAACTTTTGCTGAAATGAATGTATAAAAAGATTAAAAAAATGGAAAAAAAACATTTTTGAGTGACAAGATTTTTTATAAGATTACGAGTCCTAGGGCGCGACAGCGCCCTAGTTATGAATGGGTGATCGAGTTTTTGGGTGGTTGCATGTCCCGAGGTTCAGCGCCTTGGATATTGGTTAAAACTATGGACATATGCATATCAATCGAAAGCTCTTAAGGTGCTGCCGATGACGAAAATCGTGAAATTTTGATTTTGGCCCTGGTATTTTAAAAATTTTGAAAAAACGTGCAAAAAATGGCATAAAAAATGACATCTCCGAATTTGAAGTGTTCCAATTTTAGAACAAAAGCGAAATTCGAAAATCTAAGAATTACGAGTTTTGGCAAATTGTTTAAGCTTTCTAATGGTGTCATTTTTGTCATAGGTTCCCTGGAGAAATTTCCCAATCAATTCAGATTTGTGGATGACATTTTGTCAAGGTTTGTGCTCTACCCACTTTGCTTATGTTTCAATGATGCCAAACTGCGCAGTTTTACGTGTTCCGTTAATAAGTTCCCCTCCCCATCTTTAAATTGATGCTCAGGTCACTCTACATATTTCTAATGCGCTAAGGGTGGCTCAATGTAATTCATAATTTTCTTGAAGTCTTGTTCATGTGGCGAACACGTAGCCTTGTTAATGTGGGAAAATTAAAAAACGGCTTATGACCAGAATCCCCCCCCAAGGCTTCTACCCCCCCCCCCCCAAGGTTTTACCCCCCCCTGTGAAGTATCCCCCCCACGTAAGTATCCTCCCCCCAGGTAAGTATCCCCCCCCCAAAATCAGTAATCAATGTACGTATAATCATGCTCTCAAGGCGATGTTTGGTGTTTTTGCACTTGGGGGGGGGGATTCTGGTCATCGATTTCGGTGACCAGTATCCCCCCCCAAATGCCAAAATCCCTTGATTGATGACCAGTATCCCCCCACCAAGTGGCATTTGGGGGGGGGGGATAGTGGTCACCAAACTCGGGTATTTTTTACAATCGGTATACTGACTCTATGAAAGGCTTAGGCTTAGTCAAAACCTTTGTATAGTGGCATTTGCGTAGGCTTCGCTTGCGAAGCCTTAAAGCTGAAGGCAAACTAGACCAGCAACTGCGTAGGCTTCGCTTGCGAAGCCTTAAAGCTTAATGCAAACTAGACCACAACCTCAAGAATACAAGGCAAAATTTGGGGGGGGGGCAAAACTCTTGGGGGGGGGGGGGGGGGGCCAAAACTCTTGGTTGGTCCAAAACTGGCTAGGGGGGGGGGGGGGGTAGAAGCCTTGGGGGGGGGGGTCCTGGTCATCAGCCTAAAAAACTGCCTTCCACATGAACAAGATATAGACAAGACTAAAATGCTACAGCATAAGAAGCTTATGAATTTGCGATCATCAAAAAGATATAGACAAGTTGTAACACAATCGTAATTTAGTTTGATTTGAATTGTGATAAATTGTAACATGTCCATTTCATTGGCATTGTCCACCTAAAAACTCCACTGTTCATTCATAAGCAGGCGGCAATTTTGGCACAACAAACATAAAAACTTTAGAAAAATTAATAAAAAAGTAAATTACAAAAAAAAGTAAAAATTCAATAAAATGTCATAATAAATATACATCGAAAAAAATTGTTGAATTTTTTAAATATAATAAAACTAAAATTTATCTTTAAGGTATAGCATTGTAATCAAAATGAAGGTAAAATTTAGTTTTGCAAGCATTCGAAATATGCTCGATTTTTATTGTGCATTGGGCATTTATTTCTTCTTTTTGAGCTCTAAGGTTCAAAATTTAATCCAAAAATTTTATTAAAAATAAACTTGAAAAATTATTAAAAAATTAAGCAAAAATTAAAGATAAATTGGATTATTCTACTGGTTTCTGCCATAAATTGCCGCCTGCTTATGAATGAACAGTGGAGTTTTTAGGTGGACAATGCCAATGAAATGGACATGTTACAATTTATCACAATTCAAATCAAACTAAATTACGATTGTGTTACAACTTGTCTATATCTTTTTGATGATCGCAAATTCATAAGCTTCTTATGCTGTAGCATTTTAGTCTTGTTTTGTTTTCAACAAGCATATGGCGAAGAGCGCAATAGGTGACAGCGGAGTTTCACAGCTCACAACTTCCCAGGCAATTTAGCTGCATATAGTGCCCATGCTCTTGATTTATGTTTTTCTTGCATTTGAGTTTGAATGCATTTGTTTTTTTTTTTTGCTAAATGTAAAAGTAAATGTAAAGTAAAACGATGTTAAGTACATATTGAAAACACAAAATGATGGATGGAAGCTGATGGAATCAGTGGCGGCACAGAAGGTGATGGGTGGAAGCTGAAATTTCAACAAGTATAGCGCTTCCACCTTCTCATGTAAAAAAGTTTGTCCAAATCGGTTGAGAATTCACCATTTCACAGCATACCCCATTTTTCAACATTTCTACCCAAAACAGTAATGTTTCAAATGCTCCGAGATCGGTTCCACCAATCCAGATCTTTCTAAAACGTAATTACCTTTCAGCAAAAAAAAAGTTTTTCCAAATCCGTTGAGAATTCGCCATTTCTCAACATACCCCATTTTCCAACCTTTCTACCCAAAAAAGTAATGTTTCAAATGCTCCGGGACCGGTTCCACCCATCCAGATCTTTCTAAAATTTTATTACCTTTCAGCCAAAAAAAAGTTTGTCCATATCCGTTGAGAATTCGCCATTTCTCAACATACCCCATTTTTCAACCTTTCTACCCACAAAAGTAATGTTTCAAATGCTCAAATTCCGAGTCTACCCCTCCAGATCTTCCTAAAATAGCATTACATTTCAGGAAAAAAAGTATATGGCGCACAGCGCAATGGGTGACCGCGGAGCTTCACAGCCCACACCTTCCCAGGCAACTTAGCAGCTTACAATTCCATGCCAATGCTCTTAATTTACATTTTAATTCTCATTATTAATTTTTAATAAAAGTTATGTTTCAAATGCTCCAGGACCGGTTCCACCCATCCAGATCTTTCTAAAATGTTAAAACCTTTCAGCAAAAAAAAGTTTGTCCAAATCTTTTGAGAATTCGCCATTTCTCAAAATACCCAATTTTTCAACTTTTGTACCCAAATAAGTAATGTTTAAAATTTTCGTAGTCTGGTTCCAACCCTCCAGATCTTCCTAAACTTTTATTACCTTTCAGCAAAAAAAAAGTTTGTCCAAATCCGTTGAGAATTTGCCATTTCTCAACATACCCCAATTTTCAAGCTTTCTACCCAAAAAAGTAATGTTTCAAATACTCCGGGACCGGTTCCCCCCATCCAGATCTTTCTAAAATGTTATTACCTTTCAGCAAAAAAAAGTTTGTCCAAATCCGTTGAGAATTCGCCATTTCTCAACATACCCCATTTTTGAACATTTCTACCCAAAAAAGTAATGTTTCAAATGCTCAAATTCCGGGTCTACCCCTCCAGATCTTCCTAAAATTTTATTACCTTTAAGGAAAAAAAAAGTTTGTCAAAATCCGTTGAGAATTGAGCCCTTTACAGCATACCCAAATTTTCAACCGTTCTACCCAAATAAGTAATGTTTCAAATGCTCGGAAACCGGTTCCACCCCTCCAGATCTCCCTAAAATTGCATTACCTTTCAGGAAAAAAAAGTTTGTCCCAATCCGTTGAGAATTCGGTGAGGACCAGCATTTCCAGAAATATATACATACATATATATGAGGACAAAAGTTTAGTAACCTCTATAGACCGCGGAGCGGCCCTTCGGGCCGCTCCGCGGTCAAAAATGGGCCATCTTTACTGAGTTTACTGAGTTTTGTATTGATTACTGAGTTTTCCAAGCTTTTCTCTTATTTAGAGCATTTTTGAGATGCAATACAAAAATGCACTTGGACAATCGCCAGAAAACAGAAAAACAGCGCCAGAAAACAAGCAGTGGCACTGAACATTTGATTATCAGGCAGGTCATATCATTTACACAGCCAAATAAAACAATTATTTCATCTTCTTATAATTAGCGATGCAAAACTCATAATCAGCGTAATTAGCGATCAGTGCCGTCCGCCCTTCTTTCACCCTTCTTCAGTCAATTTATTCTTTCACCCTCCCTTCCCCGCTCACCCGCCGAACCACTTTCGCATATTTGACAGCCATATTTGACCCCACTTTATTAATGTCTCGGCCTACGGCTTATCCCACGGCCAAACCAAGGCCTTGTTCAGCTTGCAGTGCCGTGTGCCCATATCTATGAGGAATAAAAATGGAGGGGATTTTTCATGTACTCTTTCTTATGTGCGGTGAATCCTAGGGCGCGACAGCGCCCTAGTTATGAATGGGTGATCGAGTTTTTGGGTGGTCGCGTGTCCCGAGGTTCAGCGCCTTGGATATTGGATGAAACCATGGACATATATACACCAATCGAAAGCTTTTATTGTGCTCCAGATGACGAAAATCGTGAAATTTTGAATTAGGCCTCTGAATTTTAATTATTTACTAAAATATGCATAAAAACGGGAAAAATAGAGACATCTCAAACTTTGCATGGGTGGCATTTGAGAACAGAAGCGAAATTTAAAAATCGAAGAATTACGTGTTTTAGGAAATTTTCTGGCCCATCTGGTGATATATTTGGTGGCATAAGTTTTCTGGCAAAATTTCTCAATCAATTCACGTTTGTGAGAGAGATTTTGCTCGATTTTGCCGTCTACCCATTTTCCTAATGTTTCAATTTAGTGAAACTGCGCAGTTCTTTCTAAACTGATGGTCAGGTTAGCTTGCATGCAATAGGTTTGAGCTTCTTGTCCTAGGACGCGACAGCGCCCAAGAGTTTCCATGAACTGGCAATCGAGATTTTGCCTCCAGTACTTACTTACCTACCAAACAATAACACCAAGCGATGCCTTTTCCCCAATGTCTTTTTGAAGCCTTGTTCATGTGGCAAGTAAATATGTTTTCCACATGGCCAAGATCTAGACAAGACTAAAATGCTACAGCATGAGCAGCTTATGAATTGTCAATCATCAAAAAGAACTAGACTAGGTGTCAAAAAATCGAGAAAAATTTTGATTTAAATTAAAAACCATTTTGAGTTAAAATTTTAACAGGTTCGTTTACAAAATCCACTAATTGATCATTCATAAGCAGGCGGCAATTTTGGCATGAAGAGGACAAAAATTAGTGAAATACAAAATAAAAAAATGTTTAACTGTAATTTAACACTTTGAAGTTAAATCGAAGAAATTTTTCTGGATTTTTGGGCATGATGAAAAAATTTTAAATCGACTAAATGAAGCGTAACCAAATAAAACAAGTAAAAATGAAATTTAATCAAAATTAGCTAAGGTAAAATTAAATTTTGCTGACATTCGCAGTATAATCAATTTTTTTATTATTTTAATCTGAATCACTCTTCAATTTTGATATGTTTTTATTCTTTAAGATGCTTAAAAGTAATTTAGTAAAGTTCAGAATTAACTGATCATTTAAGTCAAAAATGACAATACAAAAAAATACAATAATACAATACAGACAATACAAAAACTAGAATAATCTAGGTGACAGGGTTCTGCCATAAATTGCCGCCTGCTTATGAATGATCAATTAGTGGATTTTGTAAACGAACCTGTTAAAATTTTAACTCAAAATGGTAAATGCTAATTTAAATCAAAATTTTTCTCGATTTTTTGACACCTAGTCTAGTTCTTTTTGATGATTGACAATTCATAAGCTGCTCATGCTGTAGCATTTTAGTCTTGTAGGAAATGAGTGAAAGATCAGGACTCAGCCGCGTGGGCGACTTGGGCGTGGCTTCTGTGGCCATCCGGGCGGCTTCGGCCAGGGCTGAGGGCCAGGCTTCGGGTAGTTCGGCGGCCTAAAAGCCCAGTCATTGGTCAATGGAAAATGAATGGGACCAAAAGATTGGCGGAGCTGAGGGACCAAAGGGGTGGGGCGGGGAGGGGGCGCAGGCAGTGGAGCTGGGACAAAGTAGTGGAGCCCAAACGGGATCCGCTTGCTAATCTAGAGCAGACGTGTTCCTACTAAAAATGGAACACCCCGGTGTTGGTTGGTTGGTTCCGGGGGGGGGGGGGGTCGGGACATATATGATCTAGAGAAGGAATCAATGTTGGTTAATTTTGCATTCGGCCATGATTACCTAGCCGTCAGGGGTCGGGCTGGGTAGTGGTGGACGGGCTTGCCATTGGGCGGAGCTCGCGTGGGTGACGGAGGCCTCGGTGGTCTGGGTGGAGGTGGTGCTGGCCATGCGTGCGGTCCGCCTGTGCTTAGAACGCTCATTAGAATCAGTCTACAGGAATTCCAAAGCCTGCGCCAGCTGCTAAAGGAGATTAGCTAGCAATCGGTTGGTTTGAGAAAAGAGGGCATTGGCACAAAAAGCTAGTATTTTGCTGATTGATTATTTTGTTTATTGTTCACCTAGCTTTTGTTCCTAACCTTTAGCTGAAGATCTGGCCTTAAATTTGGGAATTGTGAACTGACCAAACCCATAGGGGTCCCTATTCATAGCTGGTCCATGGTTGGCCGATACCTTCATGAGGGAGGAACACTTTCATAGTTGGCCGATTCCTACCAAGTGGGGGAACAGCCGAAATTTTTGGCAAAAGTTGGTGTGAAAATATACTGCATTTTTAAAGGAAAATTTTCCAAAAAAAAACTCCGAAAAATCATGTCGGATAGTAAACTCCGGAGGGTGGGGGTGGGGGGTAGGGGGGAATGCCTCTGTGCAAACCTGGTCCAGGCTTGGGGTAGTTGGGCATCCTGGGGGTGACGACGCGGCCGAGTTGCTGGCCGGGCCTCACTGGCGGATGCTTTCCGCGATTCGGCGCTCCATTCACGGGCTCCAGGAGGATGGCAAGGGCAAGGACCAGCAGGCACCCTGCACCCAGCATGCTGCCAGCTTTTGGTCTGAAGTGAATTGGCCTGAGCCTTTGGTAGCTAAGGGCCTCCTTTGTTATGCCATTAGTCTAGACGTCTGCGCCTTGGACAAATGCTGAAACCGATGCAAAGCAGTGTTTCTTTATTCAGAAAATTCAGGCTGCCTTTAGAAAAGTCACTGGGGAAGGGTGTAGGGGAGGGAGGAATTCACTGGTGTAGTCTATTCTAGCCTCTTAACAAGCCAAAAATTTGCATGTCCGCAAGTTTTCTGCTCTAACAAGTATATGGCGCATAGCGCAATAGATGACCGCGGAACGCATCCCCTTCTACATTTCTAAAATTACATTCCTTCCCTAAAATATCACAATCTT
>JASANA010001351.1:0-29219 GCA_030248095.1 Ptycholaimellus sp. GST1_10 | reverse complement strand
CAATTCATTGCATGAAAGCAGTGATGTGCAGTTCAAAAAGTTTTTGCTCACGCGATGGGACACGATGTCTATACTGTCGCACCTGCTCCTCCACCATCCGGTTCAGGCCGCTATTCATTTAATGGTGCAATTCATATGAGTCAGGCAATATCACCTACGATTTGGGGGGTATTCATAAATGGGGCAAATGTCAGTGATATTGTTGAATTTCAATTCATTTATGCTCGACATGTCACCGACATGCTCATTAAGACTTTGACAACTTTTATCACCGATAAATCAGGTTCAATTCATTTAATACCCAATATCACCGACATTTGCCCATAGGGGAAGGGCTGTCAGGCAGTTATCGACCAAGCAAAAAAGTCATGCTTGTTCGAATTTGATGACTTTTAAACATGGTTTACGGCAAGCATATGCATTGAAGAGTAAATATAGTTTCTAAGTGTATTCGTTTATTAATATTTTCTTGGTTTTCTTTTCTGAAAATGTTCTCAATGTTTTCGTTTCTTTTTTATTTTCTTTTTGGTCTCTTTCGTTAATATTCGTTAATGCTTTCTTTAATGCTTTCTTTCGTTAATACTTTCTTAATAATTTCTTCCCTTAATTTTTTCTTCAATATCACCAACAATTGCCTATAAGGGATGTGTTATGGGACAGCTATCAACTAGGCCATGAAAGGGGACTTAGGTTATTCTTCACTAATTCTAGGATGACTAGCTTCCAAATCCGATGAGATAGCATAATTCCATAATTAAAAGCCTTCAACTGTTTTAAGTGGCCTCAATTGAAAATTTGCTTAAATACTCGATTCTTTCTCACTCATGCTTGGTAAAGACGGAACAAGTTCTCCAGCACCAACTCCAGAACTGATGTGAGCTTTAATTTGTTGCAAGATTTTATGCTCTTGGGACTTGTTATCCATGTTATCTTCGGGGCTTGTTATCTCTTTGGGACTTGTTATTCTCCGATGTTATTCCAGTGCAGACTTGATCATCAAAGTTTAAGTGTTAAAGAGCGGAAATAATACATTTCCATTCATTTAATTCATTTATTTTGATAATGTCAAGCTGCTATTATCGATTAAGCATGAAGTAATTTCAGTTCATAAGTACGCTGATTTGTCAGTGATTTCATTTGAACGGAAATAAAATATCTACCGATATTATCGGTGGGATTCTCGGTGATCATATGAATAGCGGCCAGGCCGCTATTCATTTAATAGTGCCATTCATATGAGTCAGGCAATATCACTGAGGATTCCGGGGTATTCATCAAGGGGCAGTTGTCGGTGATATCGCCAAATTTCAATTCATTTATGCTCGACATATCGGTGACATGTCGATTAAGACTTTGACAATGATTATCACCGATAAAATAGGTTCTAATTTCATTTAATATCCGATAACACCAACATTTGCCTGACAGGGGTCAGGCTTTCGGGCAGTTGTAGATTGGCTACAGAAGCTCTTCAAAGAGGTTTTATTTAAAATTTATGGTAATTTGAGCATATTGTAGGTATTAAACGAAATCAAACCCAGTTTTAAAGTTCCTTTTCATTTTGTACCAATCATTTCATCACTCATTTAATTCTGTTTATCTCTCCTTTTTGGATTCGATGAATTAGGCAGAGCAGGTCACAAATCTAGGATAGAAATTGGGTTATGTGATGGGCTGCCCAGAAAATTTTCCTAGTATTTTAATGCTGAATACGTTTTTGAGGAATTTGTTCTCTTTTTACTCTGAGAAACCGTTGCACTGTTCAAACTGTGATGATCTTTATCTCGGTCCCAAACATGAAAGTCCACAAAAAACGAGCCATTCACTTCACTCCCTTTCTTGTTCACAGTTCTTTGTTCCCACTGTCAATTAAAAATTGCACTTTTTGAGTGCATTTGAGGCCGCTGAATATGCCTTTTGATAATGTCAAGCTGTTATTATCGATTAAGCGAATAATACTTTCAGTTCATGAACCCACTGATTTGTCACTGATTTCATTTGAATAGATTTAAATTATCCACCGAGATTCTCGATGTATTGTCGGTGATCAAATGAATAGAGGCCAGGATACAATGTCCGTCCCACTTCAATGTGTTTTCTGAGGCACTATTTCCATCGGAATTTTGCTTGGAAATGTTTGTTTCACTGTTATTAGTGATACATTGTCTTTTAGCTACTCAGACTTCTTGAAACAGGTTCTCCTATCGATAAAATGTAAGACGAGAAGCAAAAAGTAAGGCCAGAAGGCAAGCATTGGGCTTCTTTGCATAATGAGCATTTTGGGCAGGAGTAAAGCTGAAATCGTTCCCCTTTTCAACCCCAAATTTTGACAAAATCTTCATGGGCTCGGATGAGAACAACTCGATTGATCATCTTCGCCCCAGATCGAGTACGCTTGCCAGATGATGCCAGTCCGGCTTGGCTAAATGTTTGCTCCGTCGAAGCCGCTGCAATCGTCTCACTCTTCCTACAGCATGTCAATGGTGGAGAGTGAGAGAGAGAGTACCATTTGATGGGATCCCCAAGAAATGCAACGCCGTGGCAGCCAGAAGGGGGAAGTCTTGCACACCCCCCCTCCATGGCCCACCACTGCATGGCCTTGTCGTCGTCACCCACAGCCCTGATGTTTGGGATCTTGAGCCAGCGGTCCAGCTGGTTCTCCACCTCATTTGTTGGGCAGGAATGGCGAGAGGGGCAAGGGCTGGCTAGGCAATGCTCGGAAGGAGGACAGGCAAAGTAAGGAGGACAGACAGTGCCTATTGGAAGGCACTGGGGGCTAACAGAGCAGCAAAAGGAAAACGGTGCCTATTGGAAGGCACCAGGTTAGCAGAGCAAAGAGACTGGCATTTCGACTGGAATCTTTGGCTGACTCACAGGCAATGATGTCTCCTTGTTAAAATACGGGAAACCAGTAACGTGGAATTTTAACCTTTCAAAATATGATTTGGCTGTTTGGGCGGTAACCTATATTAAACCAGTAGGTCCTTCTTTTTTTAGCCCGTAGCCAGTATTTATAACAAGTTTGGGCTTTTATTTCTGAATTTTTTTCTATGGCTTTTTCAAGGCTGACATAGTGCTGCCGAAGGTCCCTGTCGCTTCTAGGACATGCCCTAAGCCTTCGCAGAGGCTGTCCCAGGGCCATATGGCATGAAAAGTGATGGTGAGAATGCGACCTTGAGAAGGCCTGTTCTATTGTGGAGGTGGAATGGTGATCCTAACGGTCCCTTTTTGCTGCCTTTTCTTGCCTGTCACTGAGATGTGTAGTGTGATGGAATTGTTGGATTGGATAAAAAATGTTTTGCTGGTTCTATTGGGATCAATTACGGTGACATGGAAGCCCGAGCAGTTGCCGTTTGAAGTGAAGCTGGACCTGCCAAAGGTTAGCCAGCGCGCTGTTTAGGCATTAATCTGCGCATTTCTGTGTTACACCTATTCCGTATGCTATGCCTGGCGCCAGCCTTTCCTATGAAGGAAACTTTCTAAAAAGACTGAAAATGGGTCGGAAACGAACGAATAAAGCTTGGAAATATCTCCCTGAGAAATGGTGCGGGACGAAAACGGCGAAGGAAGCTTCCTCGGATCGAGTGCAAATCTACTGCTCCTTCCCTCTACGGCCAGCACTGGGTGAAGATGGGCCGCGCTGCGATTGGGAAATCGGCGGCTACGTGCGGGAGCTTGTCGGACATGTCGTGAAGGATCACGCAGAAGCGTACCCGGAGATCGCCTCTGCAGCATTGAAGGGCCTCAAAGAAAGTTCCCGTCTTTCCTTTTTTGTCCTTCAGGCTATGAAAATGAGGGCAGTATAGGTGAGGAGGAGGAGTTAGCTGCGAAGAAGGCCAAGAAGAACGCCAAGGTCGAAGCCAAGTCCAGCTGCAGCCCCAAGCCATTGACAAGCTTCATGCCACCCGCCTCTCCGGCAGACGCACCTCCCGCCCAGCCACTCGCTCGCAATCACCCACGCAGCATCTACATAGACAACTACTTCTATCGCTTCCTTGCCGCCTTCCAATGCAGGTGCATCACTTTCCCCAAAAATGAGCAGTTAGGTTTTGAGGTTGAAAATTGGCATTGCAGGCCATGGTGACGGCCTACAATCCACGGTTTGTGCGAGCTGATGCATGCGGCGGAGTCCCGGTACAAGCTGCCCGGAAAAAAGCGATCATTGCTGGTGTGCGGGAGCAGGGCAAATTGGCCATCGATCTACTTCGAAAGCGGGTGCTGGATCCGGCAGGGGATCACGGCATTTCAGCGATGATCGACTTGTGGAGTTCTCGGTTTTATTTCATTTTTCCGGTTTCATTTTTCATCTGCGAGGAGATCGAGGACGACTGCCAGGACGGTCTCAAGGCCAGCCTGCACGCGCTACACGACAAGCTGTCCAACATCATCTCCAACGTCGCCGCGGAGCTGGACAAGCGGAACGGCACGACCACCCGCCCACACTACAAGGACTCCGGCTCCCCCTAGGCGCTCCCTCCTTTGTCCCAAGCCCCACTTCCCTATCCTCAGTCCCTCTCCAGTCCCCCGCCGCATACCCTCACTCCCAGCCCACTTCCAGTCCTACGCTACTCCTCTCCACTGCTTTCTATTGGAGCTTTTGCTCGTTCGTTTTGTTGCATTTGAAATGATACGTTTTCATCAGCATTTCCAAGATTGCATCTCAGTTTTTGCCCATTTTCGAAGGTACCCTTTGCCATTTGTTTTCGCTTGAGAGTAGGAGGAGGAGGAGTGTTCAAAGTCTCGTGCAAACTGACATGCAAAACATAAATGAGAAGTAAATGAGCAACGAGCAATGAGCAATGAAGTCTATGATACACCCAGAATATTTCGGTAACTTAGGCGGTAACTTAAACCTTTAACTTAACCTTTTAGACGATAACTATAACTTAACCTTTCGAGTTATCGAAATATGAATAAATAAAATATAATAGACGATAACTTAATCAATGACCAATTTTAAAACAGTTGGAAATTTGAAATTATATTTTATTTCTATTTTTAAACAGTAGCCCAAAAAATAACCAGGAGCTATCATTGCTCACAGGGGGATCAAGGAAGTGCGCGGGCCTGCTAGCTGTCAAGGAGGCATCCTAACTGCGCATTTTAGCAGACTAGGCCTCAGCTGACTAGGCTAAGCAAAAGGAAGAGGAATGAGGAAAGTGAAAGGATGAATGCCTGTAGAGGGAGAAGTTGGAGTTGAGGCAAGGTGGACGGAGCAGCTCACTTGCGTGAGCCCTCATTTCCCATCCTCCTTCTCCACATCTCCCTTCTTAACACTCCTTTCCTCCTCCTTGCCATACTCAAACTAAGTTGAGAAAGGCTGGGACCTTCTGGGAGTCTTGGAGGCCAGAGGGAAGCTTCCATCATAGTACCAAGGTTGGCGGCCACCTGCATGGCCTCCATCTCCGCCGCCATGGGGTGCGGCTGAGTGGAGGCGGACTGGGCGGACGCTGTCGGCTCCAGCGCCGGGGCAGGCTGCTCTGAGCGTTCCTCCTCTTCAGGAGTCAGTGGAGTCTGAGCTGTTGGAGCTGGAGTTGGAGCTGTCTCCCATTGCTCCTCAGAGGAGCTTTGTCGCTCCACCCAGCAGTTGCTTCGGCCCTTCCCATGGGGGCGCTCCCCTGGCAGGACCTTGATGGGGGCCGGGGGCGGCGGATGGTGGCCGCACCCTCCGTTGGACTTCCCGCTGCCACGGCTTCAGCTCCTGCTTTGCCAGGGCGGGCTTGGTGCTGGGACTTGGATGGGCTGAGGCTTGGGCTCTGGGCTCCGACGAGGCTGGGTCTTGTTGGCGGCGATGACCATCCAAGGCTGCCCTAACAGTCTTCGGAGTTGCCTCCACCAGGGGTTAGGGGCCGGTCGGGGTCAGCCTGCTAAAAGGCTGCCATGACCTTGTCTGCCTGGAGTGCGGTGGCGAGGGCCACGTCTGCATCACCGCCAGCCTGCCGCCGCTGCGTCTCCTGCTGGAGGGCTTGGTGAAGTGTGGCCAGCTGGTTGTTGGAGAGCTCAGGCGACCCCGCTGATGATGGCAGCATGGAGACTATATTGACGTTTTCCATATAATGGAGTGGGCAGAAAGGGTGTTAAAGAAAGGGGGAGCGGATGAGGGTTGGATGACAAATTTGAAAGTGCCTTTACGTTTTAACCTTGTTCTCAGCCATTTTTTTTGGTCTTTTTGAGTACTCTTTTTTTCTAAATCTGCCAAAGGGCCTGAATCATCTCAGAAATATACCACACTTTGTGCAAGAATGGCTAGAAATATTCTGGCAGTGCCGGAAATTGGCTGGCAGGTTTATGCCTCTACTCAAAAGCTTAATGTTTCACTATATTAAAGTTTAATATACATGCTAAACCTCAGAAAAGCACTAGAAATGCTTTGTTTAATGAAAACGGATTAAATAACAATGTGTAATAGCAACGAAACCCATTTACTCAGATAATCGATGTTTCGTTAATTAATAACTTTAATAACTTTCAACATTGAATCAAGGTTGGCAACCGTCATCAAGGCCAAATTCTAGGCCATGAAAAACGGATTGCAATTGGGCTGGCGCGAGCGAGCGTTAGCGAAGTGTTGCAGCACCCAGCCCCTCTTCTTGACTCAGGTGTACGTTTTGGGGGTTATTGCTAGATCTCAATTTTGATAAGGCTGCTGCTCGTCACAGAAAGCTCCAATCGTTATAATTCTTTTTGCAATGGAAAGAGCACCATCGAATTGACTATAGTTTATCTTTTGAGTTTTGCACAAAACGTTTGATTTTATGGTGAAAAATGCAAAAAACCATTTGTCAGAACTCCTTCTTCTCCTTCTTCTCCCTTCTCCTACGCATCTATTCAATGGACAATAGCTAGGTATCCATTTCTCCCCCCCCCCCTTCCCGCCCTCCCCGGCTCCCTGGGCCTCATATATTTCTTTAATGATAGCTCTTTAGTTACACCAAGGAGTCGGTACCAGTGGTGCAGTGGTGTAAGCGATTGGACAGCTGAATGAAACTGGCAGGTTCGAATCCAGGTCAGTCATTTATTTTGAATTTTGTGTGTCTCAAGCTGAGAAAATAACTATTGCAATCGGCAGGCCAAAAATCGCCCTAAGCATGAACCAAGAAAATTTCTCAAAAAAATGTCTTAGTTTGCCAACAATTTTAATTTTTGAAACTTTTATTTTTATATTTTTATATAAACTTTTTTAGTTTTATTTTTTTATATTTTGCTAGTTTTTTGTTTTTGCTACCAATATTAATTTTGCATGATGGAAATTTTGACTCAGAATATTTCTGCTAATCAATTAAACTTTTTCATGCTTTATTCTCAACCTGCCATAAAACTGCAACATAACAATGGTGAACATTTTTCTGGGCTCTCTTAGCTCTTTAGACATTCACAATTTTGTAAGTATAATTTCATGATAAGAGTCTAAAAATTAATTTCATCGCCTTAGAGCCCAAGCTAGTTTCATGATAAGATGAATAAAATAAATTTCATTACCTTGATGCCCAAGCTAACTTTATTACAAGCATTATAAAGAAACCAGCTAAGAGAGAAAAAACACTGAAGCGGAGATTCACAATTTCAGTAATATATATATAGCCTCAAGGGTCAAATCCAGGTGAATCCTTAGTACTGCCTCCCAGGCCTAGCCCTGGGCGGCAGTTCAAAAAGTGACATCAAACTGTAAATAATCCCAAGCAATAAAGTGAACAGAAGGATATGAGCAAATGCATAAGTCATTATATCGACAGAGCAGTAATAATAAATTTCATTTCTTTGGCAGCACAGTAAGAATTTATAAATCAGAACAGAGCTAATGGTAATAGTTCTGCGAAACATTAGTCCCGTTCACAGGACAAAAAACGCTTTAATTGTCCTGCACTGCCAAATAAATGTACTGTTCTGAATTATAAATATACCCCTTGCTGGACTGCTCCCCGGAGCCGGGCAGTGTCGGCATCCTCCTCTCTTCCCGACAGCCCAGCACAGGGGGTGGATGGGGAGGAGGAAGGGGAGTCAGCCTCATTCCACTCAGTCACCTCCTCCTTCCAAGGCCAGCAGCCCTCTCAAGCTGTGCAAGGGCCTCCAGAGAAGAAGTGGTGCACGAATGCTCAGCCCCCTCCCCTACGACCACCCCCCCACAAGCGGGGGTGGGATGGGGAGGAGAAAGTGGGAGAGAGGCGGCCGGTGGAGTGGGAATGGGAGAGGCCGTATGCCACCTCAACAACCCCCGCACCTTGGGGAGGTAATCTACAATCTTCGCCCCAACCCTCCTCCACGATGCCCCCATCAATGGGTAAAACCAACCTGGCCTTTTCAAGGCCCTGTGGGCTGTGGACAGAGATGGGGTGGCATAGAGCAAGCACATCCGCTGCTCATCCCTCTGTATGCCGGCCCTCGCATGTACGGACCGCCGCCGCCCTTTTGCACCCATCTTCTTCCTCAGTCCCGGAGTGATGCTCTCCTCCTCCCTACACCCCTCCCATCCAGCGCTTCAACAGCCTGAACTTGGGGACAGGAGGAGGACCATCTCCTCTGCCGCACCTTTGGCCCCCACTGTCCCCCTTCCGTCTGCATGCCCCTCCCCAGCTACAAGATCGCTTTCCCCTTCCCCTGCGCCGCCAGCAGCCCCAGATGGCTGGCCGCGTTTCCCTTCAATGGGACCCTTCCATTATAGCCACCGCCCGGATCCAGAAGAATTCCGCCTGCCCTCCCGCGACACCCCTCTCCAGAAGGATGAGGGTGTGAAGGGGGAGAGAAGCGGATGGAGATCCGGGCGGTCTGGACTTCCCGCCGCCCTGCTCCGACGAGGATTCAGAACGGCTTGCAGACGTGATGGGAAGGGTAGAGGGCCCAGGGAATCTCCTCCCCAATCTTCCCCTCAACATCGGCCCCATCTCCAATGGGAACACTCGAGATGCAGGTGATCTCTGTGCACCCAAGGAAAGGTGAGGAGGCCATGGGGGAGGCTGAGAATGGTCGGGGGCCGACTGGATGCCTGTGCATTTGCAGGCCGCTCTCTGCCCTGCCACAGGGCCTCTTCTGCCCCCCGGGGGAGAGAGGCGGAGCCTGCCCTGTAGTTTCGCACATAGGCTCCATGGTGCAGGAGGAGTGAAAGCCCTCATGAGGCAGGAGGACACGCCATCATCATCAACGCCATCCTCAGATCCTCCTCTCTTTTTGAACTTTTGCTCACCTTTTGGCCCCCATGGGGCTGAACTTGTTGGCCAGAATCTGGCATGCCCCCCTTCCCCTGTGCATAGCCTTTTCCATACATGCTTACACGGGTCTGCTTTTCCTTTTTTGCGCAAAGAAGCCTGCATTTTTTCTTGTTCTTTTCTTGTTGAATAAACCCTTTAAAGTAAGGCGTTTTCTCAAGAAAAAGGAAGACGAGTGAAGCCCATCAACAGCTGTCAAAACAATGCCTTTTTGGCACACTCCTCAGCAATCGTCTTATCTCGCCTCAATCCTCCTCCTCTCATTTGAACTCCTCAGCAGAGAACTTGAGGAGGGGAAGGATGGGTGAACGAGAGAAGATGGAGGAGGAGTGAACGATGGAGTTGATCCTCCACATGGGTCGGGACCGGCACTTCCAGCAGCAGGTCTGGGACCTCACTGGCCAGGCGAAGGCCCTGCATCCGACTTGGACACACCCAGACCAGCAGGCCACCAATGCCCTCAGCAGGTCCTTTTCACTCCTATCTCCACCTCCCACCTTCCACTTCTATTGAAGTAGGGAGGGGATGTGGAAAGAAAGGAGGTTTGAAGCAGTCGGGAGGTGGAGGTGGAGGCGGCAGAGGCCGCTGGCGAGGCTGCAACCGCAACCCGCAACTGACAAGGATGGCCGCGAGCCCCCACAGCCAAGGCCCTCATGCACCTGCTCTTCGGCGATCGCCCCAAGGTCGCCTCCGCTCTTTCTCCTATTCCTCCCTCTCCTCTCAGCCAATACGATCCAGTGACACACTGGAAATTGACTGATGAGTTACCCCAAAAGAGAGGGAAAGGAGGGAAGAAGAAGGGCAAGTTGCAGACCATCGACATGCCGCGGCCGGAGGTGGGCCTGCGCTTGGTGCCGCTGGACCCGAAGCCGGCGAAGCCGCTGCCCCAGGTGCCCGGCAACCTCGACTCCCACTGCCTCAACAACAAGCACCCTGGAACCAAGCAGCCCATATGGGCATGGATCAAGGTTCCTTCATCCCTCCTTTCACTCCTCCCACTATGCCTTCTAAGAAATGAAGGGTAGGGGCATTGGATTGGGAATGGAGGTTGGAGAAGGGGAGGCAAGTTGAGAGGTGGGCGTGACATGTTGGATGAAAGAGAGGTTGGGGAGTGAGAATAAGGGTTTGGCATTAGGGCCCCCTTTCTATCCTTCCACACAACTCTCATAGAGAGCTCACTAAAAATGGGGAATGTTAGGGCAAATCACTAGATTAAGAGAGTTTCAAACTTCTTTCCTAAGCCTTCTTCATCAGCCCTGGAGGCTAACCCTTCCAATGCGTAAAAAGACAAAAAAATTGATTTCTCCAATTTGCCAAAATTAGGCTTTTAAAAGATTTGGGCATGAAATTCTGTCTCAAAATTATGGGATAGAACATTTCAATAGGTCAAATTCTTTGTGCAACTTCTTCTGGAGTGCAATTTTGGGGTTTTGTTGAGGAGCTTTGAAACTTGGGTTTGATTTCGTTTAGTACCTACAATATGTCTAAATTACCATAAATTTTAAATAAAACCTCTTTGAAGAGCTTCTGTAGCCAATCTAACAATTGCCCCGACAGCCTTACCCCTGTCAGGCAAATGTTGGTGGTATTGGGTATTAAATGAATTGAACCTTATTTATCGGTGATAATCATTGTCAAAGTCTTAATCGACATGTCACCGATATGTCGAGCATAAATGAATTGAAATTTGGCACTATCACCGACAACTGCCCCTTTTATGAATACCCCCGAAATTGTCAGTGATATTGCCTGACTCATATGAATGGCACTATTAAATAGAATAGCGGCCTGGCCGCTATTCATATGATCACCGAGAAAATCCACCGATAATATCGGTAGATATTTTATTTCCGTTCAAATGAAATCACTGACAAATCAGCGTATTTATGAACTGAAATTACTTCATGCTTAATCGATAATAGCAGCTTGACATTATCAAAATAAATGAATTAAATGAATGGAAATGATTATTTCCGCTCTTTAACACTAAACTTTGATGATCAAGTCTGCACTGGATAACATCCAGAGATAACAGTCCCAGAGATAACAAGCCCCGAAATAACATGGATAACAAGTCCCCAAGAGCATAAAATCTTGCAACAAATTAAAGCTCACATCAGTTCTGGAGTTGGTGCTGGAGAACTCGTTCCGTCTTTACCAAGCATGAGTGAGAAAGAATCGAGTATTCAATTTTTCAAGATATGAGGCCACTTAAAACAGTTGAAGGCTTTTAATTATGGAATTATGCTATCTCATCTGATTTGGAAGCTAGTCATCCTAGAATTAGTGAAGAATAACCTTAGTCCCCTTTCATGGCCTAGCTTGACCGATACGATTTGAACTTTTGAATAACATCTTCAATACAGTTACGTATTGCTCACACATGAGCAGTCTAGAAGGACTTTCGATGGTTGTGCAGCAGACACAAACCATACAAGCTCAGTTGAAGGCTCTGACGAGGGGAACTAGTCTGCAAGCCATTGACCCTGACTCTCTTTTTAGATCAGTTGCCCATGCAGGAGCAAAACTAGGAGGTTTAGTGGGAAACTCAACTGGCGGAATTGTTCATGCTTTTGAGACAGTGGGTGTCGGAACCCAGGGGCTATGGTCAGCACTCATTTCAGGGCCAAAACAGCTAATAATAAATATACTTTGCCTCCTACTGACAGTGGCTGGGATTTTATTAGCTTGTTATATTGGTGTTGTTGTGCTACTTGCATTCGTAAAACGCTGGGCAAGAGAAAACCCACATAACAAGCATGTGACAAATGTCCGCCTGGCAAAGGCGTGGCTGCAGAGAGCATCAGAAAGAGGAAGTGCGACGGTGCGACGCGCTTGGGCTCGATGGGCACCAGGACGGACGTCAGGTTCTTCGTCACCGCCACCAGTCAGATGGACAAGAAGGCCGTCATCAGTTCACTGCGATCTCTCTACCTCTGCCCCTCCACCCTCACCTACAGACAGTGGGAGAAGGGAAGAGTTTGAAGGCTTGGTAGGAGCAGAACCTGAGGGCCAGGAAATGGCCATTTCGGGGCCAGCTAGGCGGTGGATGGGAAAATTAAAAACCCCAGCTGGCGAAAGTATTACCTTGGCTCAGATCCTGGAGGAGCCTGAGCTGAGTACAGTTTTGACATAAGCTCAAAATGGTCAAACGAATCGAAATTTCGGCATGTTCATCTTTTTCCCGTCCTACTGTTAAAGTTTGGTTCACGGAGATGGACTTTGCGACAGCAATGATTGACACAGGTGCGGAAGGCTCTTGTCTGTCTAAGCGAGTATTCGATACTTTGAGTGAGAAGTGTCTCATTAAACAAGGACTGGAATGGCTTCGACAGAGCCCTTTGGTGAGCGTTTCAGGGCATGGAATTAAAACTCACGGACAAAAGACTCTGAAAATAAATGCCTTGGACACTTGTGCAAGTGTGACATTTTATGTTATAGATAACTTTTCCAAAATCTATGATGTTATCTTAGGAGTAGATTTTTTGAGAAAAATTGGACCTATTGAAATTGATGTTAGAAGGAAGGAAATCAGAGTTTTGACAGATTTAAGGCATTTTAAAGAGGGATATGTAAAAGTTTTTCCTTCTGAGATTTATTCCATTTTGCCAGGAGATACAGTTTTGGTCCCATTAAGGGCAAAAGTAGGTGAAAAACCACTTACAAATGGACAAATTTATCTTTTTCACCCAATAAGTGAAAATTCCACTGATTTAGGCCTTTTTTCAGCTGCTGGAATAGTAGTGGGTAGGGAAGGAATAGTTAATATTCCTGTAAAGGGGGGGTTGTGTTTTTCTTTGTTTGTGGGGGTGGGTTTGTTTTTGGTTTTTTTTTTGGGGTGTTTGTTGGGGGTTGGGTGGTTGTGGGTTGTGTTGGGGTTTCTTGGGGGGTTGCTTTGGGGGTTTGCTTTCGGGGTCTTTCGTTGCTGTTTTTGGGGGGTGGGTGTGTGGGGGTTGGGTTTTGCGGAGGCTGTGGGGTCGTTCTGCTGAGGAGTTTGGGAGGTTCGGGTTTCTGGCTGTGCGGGGGCCGCGTCTGACGTTGCTCCGGTGCGTGTCGTCCGGCGGGTTTCTTGCTTCGTTTTTTCTTTCGCGGTTGTTCTCTTTGCCGCGGGGCGCCCCCCGCCCCTCCCCGCGAAATCTGGGAACTGAAACAGCCCAAATAAAGCCTGAAATTTTGATGGGTTTTCTGTCAAAAAGGAAAAAGCCCACTGCCATATTTTCAGCTAAAAAGGTTGAGAAATGGGGAGATAATAACCCAGAATCTTTGGGATTTGATTGTCCCAGAATAAGTTGTCATGGACCCAAAGGGACTGGATTAAGTTGTCCGGACGTAAGGGGTTATAATGTGGGAAAACGTTCAACCCCTTCATCAGCTTTTTGGTCAATTGAGCGGAGCCCAGCGGAAGGCTGGGAGGCATGCGTCAGTTCAGTTGCATTAAATGGACAGACGTCAAATTTAGAAGCAAGAGTTCCGCTGGAAGAGCATTTAAAAAACATAAAAAATTTGGCAAAAATAGGGAATTCATCAACGCCAGAGGATCAGAAAAAGGCGATCATGGATATCTTGATTGAGTATCAAGACTGTTTTGGGCGAGATGATTTTGACATAGGTTCTTGTGATGACGTTGAGCACAAGATTGAACTAACTGATTACACACCTTTTGATAAAAGCAGGCCAATTGCGTTGGCAAAACGCATTGCAGTAGAAAAAAAGGTCAATGAATTGTTGATGCAAGAGGCAATTGAGCCAAGTGATTCGTCATATTCAAGCGCGGTAGTGCTGGTGCCAAAAAGTGACAAAACGGATCGTATTGTTCATGATTATCGGTTCTTAAACACAAAAACGGTCAAGGATATTTATAATTTACCAAGTGCTGACTATATTCTATCAACTTTATCAGGAATGCGTTTTTTTATTGCTATGGATTTACAAGCTGGTTATTTTCAATTAAAAATGAGAGAAAGTGACAAAAAATTCACTGCCTTTAGGACCCATATGGGCCTTTATCATTACCGACGTCTCCCTATGGGGCTCTGTAACAGTGTGAGTACATTTCAGCGACTTATGCAGACAGTGATGAAGGATCTGCTGTGGAAAAACGTCTGGGTTTATATAGACGATATCCTAATTGGTGGAAAAACCTTTGAAGAGCTTCTTACTGCGTTTAAGCAGTGTTTACAGCGGTTGCGGCAAGCAAAGCTAAAGTGTAAGTTGAGGAAATGTGAGTTCCTAAAGGATGAGGTGAAATATTTGGGGCACATTATTTCAAGCAAAGGGAGTCAGGTAGATGACTCAAAAGTTGATTGTGTAAGGAATTATGTTCGGCCATCATCAGTAAAGTCACTTCAACGGTTTTTAGGCTTGTGTTGTTATTACCATAAATTTGTCAAAGATTTTGCAAGTACTGCAAATCCCTTGTATTCGCTTTTGAAAAAAGGCACAAAATGGAAATGGACGGAAGTCCACGAAAAGGCCTTTTTAGCCTTAAAAAGTGCACTTTCGGCACCGCCGGTGCTGGCGTATCCTAGTCTGGATCCAAGACGTCCATTCATAATTCGTTCGGATGCCTCGTTAACAGGCATGGGCGCAATACTGTCGCAGTGTAATGCGAAAGGGGAAGAGAAAGTGATTGCATATGCAAGTCGTACGCTAAATGACCCAGAAAAAAGATATCCAATTGTGAAGTTGGAGGCGGCGGCCATTTTGTTCGCTTTAAATAGGTGGAAAACCATAGTTTTCGGGCACCCAGCTATTATCATTGAAACAGATCATAAACCTTTGGAATATATGATGAATAATTTTTCAGCAAATGCTATTTTAAATCGCTGGGCACTAAAAATCTGTGATTATCAACCCCAATTGAGATACAGAAAAGGGTGTGATAATACTGCGGCGGATGCCCTTTCAAGAATGTATGAGGAGTTGCCTCAACCTTTTCCTGGAATGAATTCCGATTCCTATAAAGAAACTGCTAAAGCAGGAAAAATTGCAGGAGTGCAGATTCAAAATCCTGAATTAAATTTGAACCAAATAAAAACAGACATTCGGCAGGCACAAAAAAATGACAATTTTTGCGTGGCCATGAAAAAATACTTGTTGGAAGGTGAGGTGTCACCCGATTATGATTTGGCAACAAAAGTCATTAGTTTGAGCCATCTTTTCTTCATCGAGAATGATTTAGTCTTTCTCGATGGGGGAGGGGTGGAAGGGAGGCTGTACGCTCCCAAATCTGTGGTCCCTTTTATTCTAAAAACATTTCACTCTGGTTTGTTCAGTGGCCATTTTGCATTTTTGAAATGTTACGAAAATATAAGAGCTAAATTCTTCTGGGAAAACATGAGAAAAGATGTAAAAGCTTTCTGTGCAGCCTGCCGAGATTGCCAGATAAGCAATCCAGCTAATCATGGGATTAGAGAGCCTATGCGGTCAGTGCAGGCTTCTAGACCATGGGAACTAATTGCCACGGATATAATGGGGCCAATCAACCCAACATCCGAAGGCTATCGCTATATTCTCACTGTTACTGATGTCTTCAGTAATTACTCCATGGCTTGGCCTATGAGGGACATATTGGCCAAGACTGTGGCTGATCTAGTTCTGAAACATGTGATTTTGGTGCATGGGAAACCAGAGCGCTGGTTGTCAGATAGAGGGACACAATTTACATCAGCCCTAATAAAGAGCCTAACGGAAACCATAGGCACAATCAAGATAGAAACTGCTGCCTATCACCCGCAGGGGAATGGCAAGTGTGAACGGTTCAATAAAAGTTTAGCTTCAATATTGACTAAAAGTTGTCATTCAAATCCTTCAACTTGGGTAAAATTTCTCCCATATGCAGTTTTTGCATATAATTCAAGTTTTTGCAAAGTTATTGGTGACACACCTTATCATGCAATGTTTGGCACAGATTGTAATCTGCCATTGCCTAGCGGGTTGGACTATACCCGCACAACTTTCCCGGTCAAGCGGAGCGACTATATCTCAGCTTTGAAAGCTGATTTGAGCTTTGTGAGAAAGCTGATAAAGGAGAGAACGGAGGCCGAGCAGGCCGCCTACCGGGCCAGGTACAACAAGTCGGCAAGGCCCAGTCCACTGGAAGTGGGCCAATTAGTTTATTATAAAGTTTTTGTAAGAAATAAATTCGATCCTAAATGGAATGGTCTCTGGCGGATATTGGAGATAAATGGCTCTAATGCCCATATCTTAAGGGTGACGGGAGTCCCCCAAGTGACAAAGGTGGTTCATCTGGACCAGCTGAAGCTGCATGTAGAGCTGCCGCCAGAGCTGAAGGCCAGTTTTGAGGAGCTAGAGGAGGAGGAAACCTCCGAATTAGTGCCGGTGGCTCAGCCGGCACCCAGAAGGCCATTGCAGCTGCCCGCTGCAGCAGCAGGTGGAGTCGCTGGCCCTAGCACTCCCCGGCAGGAGGCCAGGGCACGGCCAGCATCGGCGGAGGCCGATGTGACCCCTCCCTCAGAGCTGATCCAGCCAAAACGGGAAGCGAATGCTCCCGTAAATGGAGGTTATGTGCTCCAACTCATGCCCCCAGCTGGCGTAGCTCCCACTCAAGGTTCCTCGCTGGGAAAGCGAACGAACGACCCTCAGCCAGCAGCTGAGAAGGCAACAGGGGCAGCTCCTGGCAGACGGGCAAAAACCGGTAAGGCTCAGCCTCTGCAAACGGAAGCAAAACCGGCTGGAGCTGCAGACCCTTTGCCTACTCGGTCGGGAAGGAACCCAAAGCCAGTTACGCGCCTGACTTATAAATGATAAGTCTGCGCTGCCCTGGGGGTGTGAGAGGCTGGTTGAGTGGTGGAGAAGCTCGTGGACAAGGTCTAGCAGGAGCTCATCGACGAGGACAACGTCATCGGCGAGGAGGGCAGCAACAAGGCCAGCTGGCAGCATGATTCATCCTGTTTTGACTTCGTGATCTGCCTGGCCTTTCACTGCTGTCAGTCATTGAGCTTTTCTCCATGGAATAAGACAGTTAATCTCTCGGCCCAGCCTCTAAGCAGCACGCCTGGTCACGCACCTCACACGATGTTCTGGGGTTAGGTTGATCTGCAGGAATGCCTTCTCCAGGTATCCGAAGATGATGATCTCTGAGAAGCGGCTGTGGAGCATGATGCCGATGAGGGATTTGAGCAGCTGGGCCCAGTCTCCAGCAGATCGTTGAAGGTGAGGTCAGGACGCATCTTGGTCGTTGGGTCCAGGATGGGTCGGCACTTGGTGTGGAGGGAGGAAGACTTGATGATGGGGAAGCAGGCAGATAGAAGGTTTCCCCGCGCACCTCGGTGCCCTCGGCGTTGTGGACCAGCTCTGAGTAGCCGGCCTCCACCTGTCCCATGACGGCATCATGGAACATCTTCGTGAGGCCCTTCCTCTCCAGGGTCTTGTAGGCCGAGATGAGTTGCTTGTATGCATGGTTGTAGCCGAGGCTGGCGTCGCGGGGGAAGGGTTGTGTGAAGGGGAAGGGGGCCATGTAGCGCTTTGGCCCCTTCTTGATGAGCGATCAGAATCTGCCCAGCGCTTCTTCATTCACCATCATCATGAGCTCTTCCTCGGAGATGCCCTCTTGCTCCAGCGTGTGATAGTTCTGGAGCTCGTGAACAATGGACGAGTTCATCAACGCCATTGCTCTCTGCATCATCACCCTGCTCATGGGTGGCAAGGAAGACTCCACCACTCCCATCAGCAATTTGCCTATGTGGGTGTGGAGGATGCAGAGGGAGGGGAGGATGAGAGAGTTCCTGGTGAGGGTGCCGGTGAGGAGGGAAGAGGTGATGTTGACTCCGAGGAGGATGTCCACCTTGAAGCTCTCTTCTTCCTCTCTTGGCGGCAGGTTCAGCAGGTCTGGGTGCTGGCTGTTGAGGTCATCCCAGAGTGCGGGAGGAATGGCTGGGGAGAGCCAAACCGGAGGGCAGACTTCATCCTCCACCACCCAGGCCTCGACGGGGAAGCTGAAGCTGTTGCTGGTGCCGCTGCAGCGCGGACTCATGCCGCAGGGACGTTCCCGAGATCCCTTCGTGCCCATCAGACCTGCTACCCGCAATCAAGCCCCTCAGCCGCTGCCAAGGCCGGGGCTGAACGACGTGGTGGTGGACATATATCGATCTGATGTCAAGGACGACAGCCTCAGTTCCCCAGGCATGACCATTCAGGCATCCCGTGGGACTTCTACTGGACAGGAGACCACCCCAAACTAGCCCCTGGAGAACAGCCAGACTCGTTGGAGATCATGGCTGACCACCATCGGGCCGTCACCTCTCTGACCCCTCGCGTCCATCACCAACACGGCGCTGCTGGCTGGGAGCCGAAGAACATCCAGGAGCAGGACCCGGTCCCAGCCCAACTGGTGCCTCCCATTCCAGCCGGCCTGCCAGACCCCCGTCCAGGACCCATCACTCGTCCAAGCAGAAAGATGAGTAGAGACGAGGCACAGGAGCTGGAGAGAAGCATTCTCATCAACTTCGACCCACCCATCCTCCTACACCCAGCGAGGACAAGTGGACAGCGGAGTCTACAGAGCCACTTCTTAGCCGCCGGCCTACCCGGTGCAACCAAGGTTGCAGCAACAGCTCTACAATCAGCCTTCTCAGCAGCAACCTCAACTGTGGCTACCATCACTGCAAGGCCAACAGCTGCCGCCTCAGCACCCGCCACTGCAAGGACCTCCGCCGCCGTCCCAGCAGCAACAGCAGCCTCAAGAGCTGCCACATCAGCCTCAAGGGCTGCCACAGCAGCCACTCAGGCTGCCTCCTCAGTCACAAGGACTGCTGCTACAACCTCAAGACCCTCGATGCTACTACTACCGGGCAGAAGCTGCTACAACCTCAAGACCCTCGGTGCTACTACTACTACTACAAGGACTGCTGCTACAACCTCAAGACCCTCGATGCTACTACTACTACAGAGCAAGCATGGTGCCTCCCATGCATGCCCAACAAGCTGCCCCTGCCATCAACAAACAGGGCCAGATTGTCAGCACTCTGACCCAACTCACGCAACTCTTCGCCAGAGAGCAACTGCGTTTGACGAGGCCCCAGCTGTAAGTGCCCAAGTTCAGCAGGAACCCTCTCAAGTACCATCTCTGGTGCAATCTCTGGACCAACTACATGGACTCTGCTGGGTACATGCCAGTGGAGAGGATGTTGTCGTTGGTGGAAGCACTCTCCAGAGAACTGGCCAGGCTGACTGTAATGTACGGCGCTGACCACACCAACTACAACCTCATCATGCAGAGCCTGGACCACGACTACAACAACCCCTCTCTCCTCATCACTTGCGCCCAGGAGGAGATAGAGGCCCTACCCAGAGCCAGCGATGAGAACCTGAAGACGTTCGCCGACACCCTCAAGGCCAAGTACTACTTCCTGCGGGAACAGTGCGGGCTGCCCGATGAGGGACTGCAGCACCTGGCCAAGGGCGTCTTCTACAAGCTCCCGCCCAGCCTCCGCAACCGCGTCATCAACAAACTCCCTGGCATGCAGGCCCATCAGATCACGATCAACCACCTCATTCCCATTCTGAGCATGGATGTGGAGAAACTGAGTAAGAGGGGCCTGCTGCTGGGCGAGTACAATGTTCCCAAATCCTCATCCTCTCCCGACAAGGACAAGAAGCGACGGATGTTGGGCGTGCAGCACTACATCTCCCTGACGGCCGGGATAAACCAGGAAGACATGGAGCCCTGGCTGGAGCCAAGGGGGGACATATGCGCGTTCTGCCTCGGTGGCCACACGGACGAGGAGTGCAAGGCCTACAAGACAGTGGAGGAGAGAAAGGAGCAGATTGCCAAGTACAACCACTGCTACAAGTGCCTCAGGAAGAGGCACATGTCCGACCAGTGCAAAACTCGAAGCTCCTGCCGCGAGTGCCGCAATGAGTCCCATCACACTGCTCTCTGCTATTGCCTCTACAGAGCCCGCCGTCACTCACAAGGAGGACAGGGAGAGAAGCAGAGTGGATGCAGCAAGGAGTACACGTCACGCCACTCTGGCTTTCGAGAAACTCCGGAGAAGGGAGATGGGCACCAGGGGCGCAACTCCTACTCCTCCTCCTCCTCCACTTACCGCTGCCAGTCAAGGAGCCTGGGACGCTTCTCTCAGCAAGGCTTTCAGTCCAGGTCCCGCACCCCCAGCGCAGGAAGGCAGGGCCAGTCAAGCTCCCCACCTCGCCGGGAATGATCCCGGAGCCGTGAAGGACGAGAGAAGAGAGAAGGTCAGAACCAGAGTCGAGGAAGCCAGTCAGGAACCCTAGCCACCCGTCGCCCTACTCCAGGGCCCAGTCGCCCTTGCTCCAAGGAAGGACGCAGTGGGAGCAGAGAAAGGCGACTGACTGTGATGACGGCATCGATAGGGGAGGTGAACGAGAACGTGCCAGTGATGCTGACATTCGAGGCACAGATGAGCTCCGACAGCGACAACATCTCTGCCCCAGCCCAGTGCCTCTTGGACACTGGCTCCCAGATCACCACTGTCACCCGCAAGATTGCCACCTTCCTTGGCCTCAGATCGTTGGGAAAGAGCATAATCAGCACTGGGGTCTTTGGCCAGACGCGCTGTCAGAAGATGGCCATGGACAACGTCACCCTGAACCTGACCACCAGCAATGGCTTCAGCTTCCCCATCGAGGCCTGGGTGGTGGAGGACGAAGTCTGCCCTCCATTTTGGCTCTCCCCAGCCCTTCCTCCCGCACTCTGGGATGACCTCAACAGCCAGCACCCAGACCTGCTGAACCTGCCACCGAGAGAGGAAGAAGAGAGCTTCAAGGTGGACATCCTCCTTGGAGTCGACATCACCTCCTCCCTCCTTGCCAGCACCCTCACCAGGAACTCTTTCATCCTCCCCTCCCTCTGCATCCTCCACACCCACATAGGCAAATTGCTCATGGGAGTGGTGGAGTCTTCCTTGCCACCCGTGAGCGGGAGTCAGATGCGGCGATTGGGTGGGGGTCTGTCGATTGAGGCGGTGCTTTTCTTCTCCTCCCACGGGCATTTGACTGCCGTTGAAGGAGTAGTAGTAGGAGACGGTGGGGTGAGGCGTGGTCGAATCTGGGAGGACGGTGCTCAGTAGCTGCTCCAAAGTGACAGAGTAGCACAGTTTGCCCAGTCGATCTGCTTCCCTCTTGCACTCATCTCTCTCCACGATCTTGAAGGAGCGCTCCATCTCGTACTCGGGGACTCTGGGGTGGGTAGGAGGGAGGTTCTTGAGCAGCAGCTCCAGCTCATTCACGCGATAGCCACACTTGTTGAGGCGGTCGATGGCGTTCTTATAGGTGTTGGTCACGTCTTCATCCCAGTGGCCGCTGATGGATTGAGTCTGGCTTCTACTGTTGTCCTCCCTCTCCTTCCCTCGCGTGTAGGAGGTGGATGCACTGAAGGGGTAGGGAGGAGGAGGTCCTGGAGGACTGGGTCCATGGAGTCCATGGGAACTGGGAGGGGCTGAGCCGGCTCGGGGGTCGGGTAGTAGGGGCCATAATTCATCTTCTGACAGGTGGCGGAGTAGAAGTTCCAGATCATCTGCTCCAGCATCTCTCTCACTCCCGCGGAGTCCTCTCGGATTCCACTCAGGAGGGATTGGAGGTTGTTGGGGTGGAAGATGCCTTGGGAGACGAGTTGGAGAAGGATGGGCATGCCGTCTCCGTTCTGGTCCTCAAAGCACATCTGGCAGAAGTAGCCTTCCTTGAAGTTGTTGAGGTGGTACTGGCAGAGGTTGGGCAGGAAGCGGAGGTCCTCCAGATTGATGCTGGCCTCCAAGGTGCCCGTCGTACACGGGAAGCAGAAGGTTTGCCGGCAGGTTCGGCAGTGGATGGGCGCTGTGGGTGTGCTGCTGCTGCCACATCGAGAGCAGGTGAAGTTGGAGCTCATTGTCGGAGAGAGTTCCTGGTGAGGGTGCTGGTGAGGAGGGAGGAGGTGATGTTGACTCCGAGGAGGATGTCCACCTTGAAGCTCTCTTCTTCCTCTCTTGGCGGCAGGTTCAGCAGGTCTGGGTGCTGGCTGTTGAGGTCATCCCAGAGTGTGGGAGGAAGGGCTGGGGAGAGCCAAACCGGAGGGCAGACTTCGTCCTCCACCACCCAGGCCTTGACGGGGAAGCTGAAGCTGTTGCTGGTGCCGCCGCAGCGCGGACTCATGCCGCATGGACGTTCCCGAGATCCTTTCGTGCCCATCAGACCTGCTTCCCACAATCAAGCCCCACAGCTGCTGCCAAGGCCGGAGCTGAACGATGTGGTGGAGGACATATATTGATCTGATGTCAAGGACGACAGCCTCAGTTCCCCAGGCATGACCATTCAGGCATCCCGTGGGACTTCTACTGCACAGGAGACCACCCCAAACTAGCCCCTGGAGAACAGCCAGACTCGTTGGAGATCATGGCTGACCACCATCGGGCTGTCACCTCTCCGACCCCTCGCGTCCATCGCCAACACGGCGCCGCTGGCTGGGAGCCGAAGAACATCCAGGAGCAGGACCCGGTCCCAGCCCAACTGGTGCCTCCCATTCCAGCTGGCCTGCCAAACCCCTGTCCAGGGCCCATCACTCGTCCAAGCAGAAAGACGAGTAGAGACGAGGCACAGGACCTGGAGAGAAGCGTTCTCATCAACTTCGACCCACCCAGCCTCCTACACCCAGCGAGGACAAGTGGACAGCAGAGTCTACAGAGCCACTTCTCAGCCGCCGACCTACCCAGCGCAACCAAGGTTGCAGCAACAGCTCTACAATCAGCCTTCTCAGCAGCAGCCTCAACTGTGGCTAACATCACTGCAAGGTCAACAGCTGCCGCCTCAGCACCCGCCACTGCAAGGACCACCGCCGCTGTCCCAGCAGCAACAGCAGCCTCAAGAGCTGCCACAGCAGCCTCAAGGGCTGACACAGCAGCCACTTGGGCTGCCTCCTCAGTCACAAGGACTGCTGCTACAACCTCAAGACCCTCGATGCTACTACTACCGGGCGGACAGTGCAAGCATGATGCCTCCCATGCATGTCCAACAAGCTGCCCCTGCCATCAACGAACAGGGCCAGATTGTCAGCACTCTGACCCAACTCACGCAACTCTTCGCCAGAGAGCAACTGTGTTCGACGAGGCCCCAGCTGGAAGTGCCCAAGTTCAGCAGGAACCCTGCTTAAGTACCATCTCTGGTGCAATCTCTGGACCAACTACATGGACTCTGCTGGGTACATGCCAGTGGAGAGGATGTTGTCGTTGGTGGAAGCACTCTCCAGAGAACTGGCCAGGCTGACTGAAATGTATGGCGCTGACCACGCCAACTACAACCTCATCATGCAGAGCCTGGACCACGACTACAACAACCCCTCTCTCCTCATCACTCGCGCCCAGGAGGAGATAGAGGCCCTACCCAGAGCCAGCGATGAGAACCTGAATACGTTCACCGACACCCTCAAGGCCAAGTACTACTTCCTGCGGGAACAGTGCGGGCTGCCCGATGAGGGACTGCAACACCTGGCCAAGGGCGTTTTCTACAAGCTCCCGCCCAGCCTCCGCAACCGCATCATCAACAAACTCCCTGGCATGCAGGCCCATCAGATCACGATCAACCACCTCATTCCCATTCTGAGCATGGAGGTGGAGAAACTGAGTAAGAGGGACCTGTTGCTGGGCGAGTACAATGTTCCCAAGTCCTCATCCTCATCCCGACAAGGACAAGAAGCGACAGATGTCGGGCGTGCAACACTACATCTCCCTGATGGCCGGGATGGACCAGGAATACATGGAGCCCTGGCGGGAGCCAAGGGGGGACATATGCGCGTTCTGCCTCGGTGGCCACAAGGACGAGGAGTGCAAGGCCTACAAGACAGTGGAGGAGAAAAAGGAGCAGATATGCCAAGTACAACCACTGCTACAAGTGCCTCAGGAAGGGGCACATGTCCGGCCAGTGCAAAACTCGAAGCTCCTGCCGCGAGTGCCGCAATGAGTTCCATCACACTGCTCACTGCTATTGCCTCTACGGAGCCCGCCATCACTCACACGGAGGACAGGGAGAGAAGCAGAGTGGATGCAGCAAGGAGTACGCGTCATGCCACTCTGGCTTTCGAGAAACTTCGGAGAAGGGAGATGGGCACCAGGGGCGCAACTCCTACTCCTCCTCCTCCTCCACTTACTGCTGCCAGTCAAGGAGCCTGGGACGCTTCTCTCAGCAAGGCTTTCAGTCCAGGTCCCACACCCCCAGCGCAGGAAGGCGGGACTAGTCAAGCTCCCCACCTCGCCAGGAATGATCCCGGAGCCGTGAAGGAGGAGAGAAGAGAGAAGGTCAGAACCAGAGTCGAGGAAGCCAGTCAGGAACCCTAGCCACCCGTCGCCCTACTCCAGGGCCCAGTCGCCCTTGCTCCAAGGAAGGACGCAGTGGGAGCAGAGAAAGGCAACTGACTGCGATGATGGCATCGATAGGGGAGGTGAATGAGAACGTGCCAGTGATGCTGACATTCGAGGCGCAGATGAGGTCCAACAGCAACGACATCTCTGCCCCAGCCCAGTGCCTCTTGGACACCGGCTCCCAGATCACCACTGTCACCCGCAAGATTGCCACCTTCCTCGGCCTCAGATCGTTGGGAAAGAGCATAATTAGCACTGGGGTCTTTGGCCAGACGCGCTGTCAGAAGATGGCCATGGACCACGTCACCCTGAACCTGACCACCAGCAATGGCTTCAGCTTCCCCGTCGAGGCCTGGGTGGTGGAGGACGAAGTCTGCCCTCTGGTTTGGCTCTCCCCAGCCCTTCCTCCCGCACTCTGGGATGACCTCAACAGCCAGCACCCAGACCTGCTGAACCTGCCACCGAGAGATGAGGAAGAGAGCTTCAAGGTGGACATCCTCCTTGGAGTCGACATCACCTCCTCCCTCCTTGCCAGCACCCTCACCAGGAACTCTTTCATCCTCCCCTCCCTCTGCATCCTCCACACCCACATAGGCAAATTGCTGATGGGAGTGGTGGAGTCTTCCTTGCCACCCGTGAGCGGGAGTCAGATGCGGCGATTGGGTGGGGGTCTGTTGATTGAGGCGGTGCTTTTCTTCTCCTCCCACGGGCATTTGACTGCCGTTGAAGGAGTAGAAGTAGGAGACGGTGGGGGGAGGCGTGGTCGAATCTGGGAGGATGATGCTCAGTAGCTGCTCCAAAGTGACAGAGTAGCACAGTTTGCCCAGTTGATCCGCCTCTCTCTTGCACTCATCTCTCACCACGATCTTGAAGGAGCGCTCCATCTCATACTCAGGGACTCTGGGATGGGTAGGAGGGAGGTTCTTGAGCAGCAGCTCCAGCTCGTTCATGCGATAGCCGCACTTGTTGAGCATAAAAATCAAAATCATAAAAAGCATAAAGTATAAAAAGCATCAGAGCCAGCCATTCAGTTCCTGGCTGCCCTTCTAGCTGCATTGTTCTAAGAGTATAGGGGTGGTGGTAGAAAGAACTGAAGATGGGCAGCATTAAGAATCCCTGCAAGGTCCTCTGCGACAACATCCAGGGCATCACCAAGCTACTGACCATCATGGTCATCATGCTAGGCATGCAGCCTAAAGAGGTGCTGGGAGGTGTGCTGGTAAAGTCTGACCACAATCAGGGTGGTCCCACTCTCCCAGCCAAGTTCCTCAAAAAGATCTGCACCTACTACACCACCAAACAAACCCTCATCTGCAACCAGAACCAGTCCATCACCATCAACCAGTACAAGATCACAGGCATCATCCCAGCTCTCCACATCTACATCCACACCATCAACAACCCTGAAACACTCCACTTCAACAACCTCAAACCCAGCACCCACCTCTATCTCACTCTCTGCAATAGCCTCCTAACCTGCAAACCCTATGTCGCCATCCACTGCACAGTTACTTTTTCTCTTCTAGCACTGAATTTTTTATCATTGCTCAGCTTTCTTACCATTGACCCTTCAATCCAGCCCTCCAGCAGCACCAGTTCCACAGCTGGCAGTCCCAGTCTGCTCACCTGGTTGGTGCCAGTGTTGGTGGTGGTCTTGGTGGCAGTGCTGGGACCTCTGGGTGTGCTGGCCTATCGTAACTATCACAACAACAATCATACCAACCCCTACCAGTCCAACAATCAGAACACCAGCCATGCCAATGAGCTCTTCAAATCCTAGAAGAATCAGAGGAAGAGCAGGAGGAGGAGCTGGAGAAGATGAAGGAGAGAGAAGAAAGGAGGGGAAGGAAAGGAGGGAGAAGGAGGATGAGATGGAGATGGTGCAGTCGTGTGCGGCTCCCGCAGAGAGGACTCAAGGAGCAGTATCATCACTTTGATTTGCTCCTTCCTTCTTCTTTGCTCATTTCACCTTGATGGTCGTTCCCGGAGAGAGACTTTGAGCTTGCTCTTGTTTTTTCCTCCTCCTCCCTTTTGTTTTTTCTTGTTTTCTTGTTGCCCAGAATGAAAGCTCCCCAAGCAGAAGAAGAAGGAATCGAGGAGGGGAGACTGTCTTTGATTGCTCCCTCCTTCTTTTTGCTTCTTGTTGACGGATTGTTGATAAAATGGACAAAAAAGATTTCAGATGTGGTATATAGCATGAAACATGATCACAAAGCTGTAAAGAATATGCATAATGGATAAAAAATGAAGGCAATCTACATTTTCTTCTTCTTCTTCTTGCCATCCTGGCCCTCCTCCTCCTCCTCCTCTTCCTCCTCCCCCTCATCCTCCTCACTGCTGGACTCCTTCTTGACCTGTATTTCATACACCATTGCTATTTCTAATGTCATTTGTTCAAGAGAATTCACCTTCTTCTTGGGACGCTTGAGGTTCTTGGAGCTCTTGGGGGCCTCCTCCTCCTCGTCCTCCTCCTCATCCTCCTCCTCCTCCTCCTCCTCCACCTCCTTGTCCTTGTTCATCTTCCACTTGCCCTGGGTGTCCTCAAACATATATTTCCATCAATTTCTTTTTATTCATTGGGACAGGAGGACATTCACCTCATTGGGTAGAAGGTGCTTGCGATGGATGAGGAGGACCTCCACCTTGTCCTCACTGATGATGGCCACCTTGTCCTTGTCATAGAAGAAGTTGAGGAACTTGCCCCCCTTGCCCTGCCCCTTCACATACTGGCTCAGGTAGCGCAGGTGCCAGTACTGGAACTCCTACAAGTTTCCTTTCTTTAATCTCACAGCAATCCCACCAAAAGGCATTTGGGAAAACCTTGTTGGGCCCAGTGCAGTTGGAGAACTTCTTGTGAGGGTCCTCCAGTGCCACCTTGTACTTGTCTGCTGGGTAGAGCTTGGAGAGGATGGTCTTGTTGAAGGCATGGGCCAGGGCCAGGGCCTTGTTGCCCTCCCAGACTGGAGTGCTGGTCCGGCCCACCTTGATCCCCATCAGGCTGCTCTCCTTGATCTGGTAGGTGCGACCGCTGCTGATGCTGGTGACCTTTGCCATTGTCTGTAGCACTCTCTCCTTGCTAGCTAGCTGTCTGCAATAGATCTTCATCCTACACCACAGGTCTCAGGGTGAAAATGCCTCTCTGATGAAAGATGATGCTGGCACTACCAGTGTAGGTACACTGATAGTGCTGGACCATTTCCTTTGATGCTCATGTTGTAGCTCCTACCACGATTATGGTACCATACCTCTCAAAGCGCTGGTTTTGACTTGCTTGAATGCTGCCATGATGCCACCCTGATGTCTTAGGAGAGGCCTAACATGGGTCATGTAAGGGCTGCCAGCATTAGGCACATTTTAGCTAGCCTTCCATCAATGCAGACGTGGCGCAGTTGGTAGTGCCCTTGGCTTTCAAGTGGAAGCCAAGGGTTCAAGTCTAATAGACTTGATACTAATTTGCCATGTTCTGTATTTTGCTTTTTTATTTTTCTTCTTCTGTTGATGTGCAGGTCCCAGCCCTTGGACCATTTCCCTCTTGGGTTACTGTAGTCTGTCTCAGCACAGGTCAACAGGTCCTCCTGCATCACCCCTTCCTCCAGCCTTCTCCAGGCATAGGTCTGCATAGCTCATGTGGTAGTGCTCTAGCCCCAGTTATGAGGGTAGTCTGGTTCAAACCTCCCCCCTTGCTTTTGTCTTTCCTTTCTTCTTCAAACTTCTAGGTGGACTTGGTTGACATTAACTTTGTTTAGGTGACAGGTGAAGATGAGTAATTCAGAGATGAGCACTTAGAGATTAAGTGTTAAGGAGGGATGAGCAATTAGAAAGTGAAAGTGATGAGTCATTAAAAGTGAAAGTGATGAGTCACTAAGGGATGAGCAATTGGAAAGTGAATGTGATGAGTCATTAAAAAGTGAAAGTGATGAGTCATTAAAAAGGAAAGTGATGAGCAAGCAGGAAACCACTTTCATTTTCAATGGGACTTTGAAAAAGGCGGGCATTCAAACACCCTCCCTGGAGGGTGCTGATTAGTAGTGCTATGCAGCCCGTCTCTCATTCCTAAACCTAGACTCTCTCCGTAGACGCCGCATTATAGCTGACCTTACCCTTCTCCATACATGCTTCATCACTTGCCTCAAATTCAGCAATCCCGAACAGCCCCCCAACCATAACCAACAGGAGAGCTGGCATGAATGTCCAGTGTTTTTTCCATTCATTCATACTGGCCTGCGTGGGCCGCACCACTTCGCAGTGGTGGGCATGGGCAGGGGCGGAGCGCAGGCACAATGGCCCAGTCGGGTGGGCGGCTTGTGGAGGCGAGTCCCGGCGGAGGCTGCGGGCGGGCGGCGAAGGCAGTTAAATGAGGCGGTCGGCAACCTTCTCAACAGTGACAACGTGATCTGACATGCGAATAAACTGATTCACTCATTTTTCCCTTCAGAACACCACTTTGTTTGCTGTTCTGTTTCTCACCCGTGCACTCGGAGTAAAAATCAATCAATCAATCAAGATGAGTGAGGATAGACGATGTAGCTCCGAGGTTGTGTAAAATTTTTGTCAGGTGCAGAGTGGCAGAGGTCGATCTGCAGAGAGTGTAAGAGCCTGATGAGGCCGACACCTATAGGCAATACTGCGCATTTAGAAGGGGAGAATTTAAGTTGCCAAAGGGAAGCCCAGCTTTCAGGTGAGGTGAGGGCAG
>JASANA010001348.1:0-23856 GCA_030248095.1 Ptycholaimellus sp. GST1_10 | reverse complement strand
CAGAAAGAATTTTTTCTGGTATGGCATCAGCTAGTTGTTCACGACTAAGACAGGTAGCATCAAGGGTTTCATTTATGAAAACACAGATATCATTGTCATAGACACATATGATAAAGGTATTGTGACCTGAGAGGGAAAGGGGGTTCTGCAGCTTGCATTAAAGATAATACTCTCATGTATTGAGTGCTTAATTCTAGCGACAGGTCCATTTGAGCTTATTGATTTTGTTGTTTCTTTGAAGGCCAGGGATTTCAAAGGTTTGTCGAATAGTAAATTTGTCTCCTTCTTTATGTTTTTGTTTAGGCTGAAATTTACATAAAGTATAAAGCAAGTAAAAAGTGGGTTAAATAACCTTGTTTAGACAATGAGCTACAGCACAGCAGACTTGATCCTTGGACACAGGTTTACTTGTACCTTTTTGCTTCATACGCTGAACTTGTGAGCCTGAACAAAACAAGTAATTAAATAAGTTGGAGAGGGTATAGGGGCTGAACCTGTTAATGAAAATTTCATGGATGGTGTTTCAATGTAGTTGATAACTGCATGTTTCACCTTTGGCTCATCCTGTTTGACCTCCTTCTTCATTCGCTTAGCAGCTGAAGCCATCCTGATAATTTTGATTATTATTTGAATATTCCATTAAGAGTAGTAGAATAGGGTAGGGATATAGGGTAGGGATAAACCCAAGGAATGCATGCATGCTAAGGGTAATGGGGTAAATGTTTACTGTTTGTTAGTAGTGTGTTAGAAGTTAGACAGAGGAATCCGGACAGAGGTTAGACAGAGGGAATCTGGACAGAGGTTAGACAGAGGAAAATCACATATTTTCGGGAAGAGTTTAAATGTAATCACAACATCACTTATCTTTCGGGCTTCACTGACATTGAATTTGATAGCTAGTGGCTCATTCTCGAGCATGAATGTTGAGTCACTTTCAATACTTGATATTGGGGTTGAGCTAGGTGTAAGTGAGATATCCTCGGTGTTTTCTATTTTCCTGAAATAATTCTGAAATTGTAAGGTTACCAAAGGTTAAATAAACCGTTTCAAAGGATTTGGGGGTGGTTCCATGTTGTCCAGTTTTGGTGGTGATTCAATAGGTTCCTGTTCATGTGTCACCGGTTGGAGTTCACTCTTTTTCTTAGTTGCTACTGCTTCAGGACCCTTTAGATATGCTTCTTTGATGTTTCGTTTTACCCGGTTTTGCTCAGGATGATGATATCTACAATACATATCTTGAAGAGGGAGATTAAAGTATAGGAAATAACTATTTAAGAATAGTCTTGGCTATTTCATCACCTTCAGCTGCTTTATTTTTAATCCAGTTAATAGTTTCTTGTTCATTGAAGTATTTAAGGGTATCCATCTGAAGTTTTTGAAATTCAAGATCAAGTTCACGTTTTTTCATCTAAAATTTATTTTTTATTTCAATAAGGGTATAAATAGAGGCCGCGCTAATCATCCGCGTCTATGGGGAGATTGTTAGTATTATTATTAGTTATACAATCTTGGAAACCTACAGTATCACCAAAGTAAGTTAGGTTATCAATAACAGTTTTCAAGGTATACAATACAGGTTTTCCATCAACAAGGAACATAAAATGCTTTCCATCAGTAACAACAATAAATTCAGAGTAGGTTTCATTTTTATCATTAACATAAAATATGTTTTTGTTACATTTAGCATTATGTATATGTGTTTTGTCTGATGCTCTCTTTCTGCAGAAATACTTACTGCTGAATACCATATATTTACATTTATAGGCCAGAATATCTTGTCGCATTAAAGGAAATAATAAATTTGGAGGTTCCTACAAATCTTATTTATTAAAAGTAGAGAGGGCTAAATAAAATGGCTTACCTCATCAATTGGGCAATTGGGGTTGTATATTTTATAGTCTAGTACTTTAAAAGGTTGGATTTTCCAGTGATGTGTATAAGGTATTCCAACATGAGTCCAAATTATTTTTGAAACATGAACAGGCCATCGTAGTTCATAACTTGCTTCTAAGGCAATTTTAATAATGTTTTTATCAGTCTGTAATTGGTAGATAATGAAATAAAGAGTATTAATGGATAGGTCTACTTACCATTGGTTCAATAATAGTTTGTCTCATTAACAGAGAGGGTGATTCTGCGATATCCAAAGCATTATTCCATCTATTTAATTGAAGCATTGAGATTGCATCACGTGTGAGATAGATGGGTTTCTCAGCATCAGTTTCATCCATAAAATTGGTAGGGGACCATAGTCTAACCATAAGTTTATTTTCTTCATTAGTTGGTAAAGGGCATCCATGTTTAAGTATTTTTGTTGCAACTCTATCCTGGGGCCGGATCAAAACGTCAGACATCAGACATCAGACATGTACGAAAGCATCAGGAGCGGAGACACCGTCAGACATTGGCCAATGCTCCGTTGATCCAAAACGTTGGACAAGTTGTTCAGACATTGTCTAATCATGTCTGACGCGACAGTGTCTAATCTTGTCCAATGTCTGTTGATCCAAAACGTTAGACACAGTGTCTAACAGTGTCTGACGGATGTCTGCGGTGTTGACGGTTGTCTAGCCCCATGTCTAGTGGTCCAAAACGTTAGACATGGCGCAGACATGCGACACAGTTAGACATTCCGGGCTTATGACCAGAATCCCCCCCCAAGGAGTCTACCGGCCAACCAAACCCGTTTTTCAACAAACCAAAACCAACCAACACAATTTGCCCCCCCCCCCAAAGGATTTGCCCCCCCCCCCCCCCCAAATTTTTTACTAGGCTATACTATTTTTTACTAGGTATACTGATTCTAAAAAAGGCTTAGGCTTAGTCAAACGAATTCGTATAGTGGCAATTGCGTAGGCTTCGCCTGCGAAGCCTTAAAGCTGAATGCAAACTAGACCAGCAACTGCGTAGGCTTCGCTTGCGAAGCCTTAAAGCTGGGCTCAAAAAAACTTTGGGGGGGGGGGGGGGATTCTGGTCATCGATCAAGGGGTGGGTTTGGGTGTGGGGGAAACTGGTGACCGAAATCGATGACCAGGATCCCCCCCCCCCCAAGTGCAAAATCACCAAAAATCGCCTTGAAAGCATGACCATACGTGCATGAAATGCATGCTATCTTCTTGGGGGGGAGATGACGTGGGGGGGATTGTTGCCTCAGAGAGGGTAGAATTTTGGGGGGGGGTAGAAGCCTTGGGGGGGGGGGTTCTGGTCATAGGCCGACATTCCTCCTTGTGGCCATGTCTGACCGCCCTGGGGGCGTTGGACACCGTGACATCAAACAGAAAAAGCCAAAAAGCTCCCGAAATCTTGTAGCCGTCTTTAGCCTTGGTTCATTTAGTCATAGCCATTGTCTGCTAAGTCTCAAGCCTCATTTTCATCACTCATTTTCATGCTGATTTTGATCACATGTAGCCTGAGTAATTTCTGCATTTATTGTCTGTTTGTTTGTTTGTTTGGCCATAGACTATATATTGAGCTTATATATCATAGACTGGCAGGAACCCCTTCAGCCTACATTTAGGCTTGATGATGGTTGCCGCCTTGTTTACAATGTTAAAAGTTATTAAAGTTATTAATTTCTGAAATATTGATTAAGTGAGCAATTAACTATTCGTTGCTATTGCGTATTTATCTATTACATATTATTGCTTTTGCTTGTGGCCATATTAGAATTTCACAATAAGCCAGCTTTACCCCTGTCACCTTCCACCGCTACCACCGGCAGCCTAGATTCTTCAGATATGTCTTCGCCTTCCATGTGGTGTCGTGTCTTGCTGTTCTCAATTGCCTCTTTGCTTCATCTACTATTGGTCAAAAATTTGCGTATTTACTGATAATACTAGTCGTTAGCGCTCATTTGAACAAGCCAAGGCAGAGTTGCTGCAACCATGGATGTCAAAAATGAAAATGTACATTGCATTGTATTCACCAGTTTCATACTAAGCTTTATTTGTGCTTAAGTCTCAAATTCTATTACTAATTGTATATGAACTTTAATTAAGTGAAACATTAGCTTTCTAGTAGAGATAAACGCTGACATTGAAAGAAAAGGCTGCAAACATACAGGGAACTATGTAATTTACCTAGCCATTCTTGTGCAAAATGAGCTGCATTTCTGAATGACTCAGATCTCGCAGTTTTAGGAAAGAGAGTCTCTTCGGCAGTTTTAGCAAAGAAGACTCAGAAGATGACTTCGGAATGACGAGAACGAGGTTAAAACGTAAAGTCACTTCCAAATTTATTTTCAACCGCATCCGTGCCCCCCTTTTCTTTAACCTTCCTGCCCACTCCATTATATAATACGTCAATATAGTCTCATGTTTTGGCACGTTTGTGCTTAGTGTCCCCTTTTCTTATTACCCCTTCCTGCCCACTCCATTATATAATACGTAATATAGTCTCATGTTTGGCCGTTTGTGCTTACTGCTACTGTTGTACATGTTTGCTGTCTGCAAACAATTTTCTTATTCCTCTTTCTCCCGTTTGTGGAAAACTTAGGTCTTCTTCCGAAAATTGAATGCTACATGGATGAGTTATATATTTTTGCCAATGAGCAAATTTTGGTAAAACTTGGTTTTTCAATTTGTGAAAAATCTTTTGCGCTAATTATATTTTTATTTCCTCTCATAAAAACAGGCAACTTTTAATCACCAGTATCTTTTGATCTTCTTAATGATTTTAACGATTGAGGTCAATTCAAAATGCCTGAATTCAAAGAATGAGTGAAAGGTGAAAACCAGCTGTTTTATCTGAATGAAGGCCAAAGTAGTCTGCGTTTCCTTGTAATCAATCGAAATTCTTGTAAACCTCTCCCAGTAATGTTTTACTGTGGCAAATCGTGTCTAATGTTTTGCATAGGTCAGACGTCTGATGAGATGGCAAATACTTTCTGTCGATCTTGGGTACTGGATATTTGTTTGACACAGTTTGATGCAATTAGACATGGCGTCAGACGTCCAATGCCATGGCAAAGTCTGTCCATCACTTTTGGATCAGCTGTCAGACAATGTCGCACATCCATTCGACATCTGATTCGACGTCTATGTCTGTCCATGGCAAACGGTGTCCAACGTTTTGGATCCCGCCCCTGGTAAGATCGTTTATTTTCTGGTTCAATAAGATCAGCATAGTTCTGAAAGGCCATGACCTGCACACTCAAAAAAGAAAACTTAAAAAGTTCAAAAGGTTTTAAAGTATTCTAGGCTAAGAAGCCATCTTAGAATATAGATCTATAGACAAGGGAATAATGGTTTACTGTAGAATCACATTTCCCAAACATGTTTATTGTACCACTCTTTAAAAAGATCACGAGGTACATATATGTGGGTTTTTTCTTCATAATCGGTTAGGGTTTGATTTATGAGAAACATGACTCCATTTTGATCAGAAACTATGTAAAGTTCCATGATATAACTATCTTGTTCAGTATTTACATAACCATAGTTCCAGCAATAACAGTTTAATGTGTGTGGTTCTGCTCCTCCGTGTGAACAGGGTGGGTCAATATGTTCAACATTGTATTGCACTTTTAAGACTGTGCATCTTGCTTGATCTAGTGGCTGTAAATAAAAAAAATAACAAACATAACAAAACATAACAAAACAAAATTATTACCAGGAATCTGTTGCCCGGGAGAGTCCAATTTTTTATATCATTTAAATGAATCCCAATTCCACAGATTGTATTGTCATAGTTTTCATCTTTCACATAACCTGATTTAAAAATGTTTAGTTTTTGAAGATTAGTCATTTCGTGTCTATGCATACAACCAACCACTCCTCCAACATTAATTCGTTTTTGTTCAGCACATATTTTGCTGCTAAGCTTTACAGCTTCGTCAATAATGTTAGAAAGTTCAGTCTGAAAATAAGAGTTTAGATTGAATCTGAATCTAAAAGAATTTTTACATCCTGTGGAGAGGTTATAAAAAATGGTGTTTCCATATTTTCCACAGTTTTTGTTGAGTCCACAACCCGATAATAAGGCCATTTAATAATCCAATTTATGATTCCTTTATTAATAAATATTCGATGCGGTGCTTTTATAAAATTTTGTGGTTCCTCATAAGTCCAAAGACAAAAGAATGTCAATTGAGGTTTAAAGCTTAATAAAGTTGCAGAGTAAAGTGTCAAGGTCAGCTCATCTATTAGTTGACCATAAAGCTTTTTAGATTCAGCACGCTTGAGGACATATTCTTCATAGGATACCATTTTTCTGCAATTTTTAGATTGATTGATTAGTATGGGTTATTGATTGGGGGCTGGTTGGTTGATAAATGGGATAAGACCCAAAAATTATTACAGGGTACAGGTAACAGGTATAATGGTTTACTAGAACAATTCATGGTTATTTAAATGACATGGACAGCATTGATAAGCAAACGAAAGCACATCCTTTAGCAAAGATTTAGTAAGAATAAAAGGTGGGTTGTTAGTAACACCTCTATTTAAAAGATATATTATGACAATATTACCATCTACTATGCTCAGTAAGGAGGTTTTTTGAGATCGCTTTTTAGTAGGTAATTGTTTTTTATAACATATTTCTGTGTGCTTTAATAGATTTTCATGATGTTGATGCAAGGGGAGAGAACAATAACCAAGAGCTTCATCATATTGGAAAATTTGAGCTCTTGCTGTACAGGGGGGGGGGGGGTAGTTTATTTACATACACCTAACTTTGGAAATTTATATCTCCACCCCACTTGCAGCTAAAGAGCTGATTTTTTCACACAAACTAGGCCTAACTGTGCTTAGTAAGTGTGAAAATTTGCAGCTCAATTGATTGAGCGGTTGTTGAGAAATGCTCATTTAAGTAAAATCAGTCTAAAAACAAGTTGGTTTGACGATCAAAAAAATTTTATCCAACTTTGCAGCTTCATTTCTCAGGCCCATTAAAAGCTTTGAGGCCAAGAATTTAACACAAATTAGTCCAAAGTGTCCTTAACTTGTGTGTAAATTTGCAGAAATCTAGGTCTTTCCTATGGCGAGAAATCACCTCTGAAGTAATGTGAGGTTTCCCCCTTTCCTATGGTTAACAGACTAGTCTGTCCACTGATATCGGGAAAAAATTAAAAATGTGGTAAACCTCAAATTACTTCAGAGGCGATTTCTCGCCATAGGAAAGACCTAGATTTCTGCAAATTTACACACAAGTTAAAGACACTTAGGACTAATTTGTGTTAAATTCTTGGCCCCAAAGCGTTTAATGGGTCTGAGAAAAGAAGCTGCAAAATTGCGTAAAATTTTTTTGATCGTCAAACCAACTTGTTTTTAGACTGATTTTACTTAAATGGGCATTTCTCAACAACCGCTCAATTAATTGAGCTGCAAATTTCCACACTTACTAAGCACAGTTAGGCCTAGTTTGTGTGAAAAAATCAGCTCTTTAGCTGCAAGTGGGGTGGAGATATTAATTTCCAAAGTTAGGTGTATGTAAATAAACTACCCCCCCCTGTATTATTATTTAATACCTGAAAATGTTTAAGAGAGGGTGTCTGTAAGGGTCGAGAAACTTTTTTACTCGGATTTTTGAAAGTTGGTTTCAATCGATGGGCTATATCATCGGATACTTGGCCCTGAAAACCGTTTTCAAAATTTCAGCTTTGTATTAGAGGATATGGCCATTTTTGTGAAATGTGGTCTAAAAATGGCCCAAAATTCCGATTTTTGACATAAACGTTTTCAAATGGGCATATCTTGGGCCAGGAGCCACCAAAAATCAAAAATTCAAAAGCTCACCTGTTTCTGAACATTTAGGCAATGTTTCTTTAGATCCCATTGACCTATAGCGGCATCATTTGGTAGGGGCCGTTAGAAAGGTATAAACCAAAAATTGACCAAATCTGATATGTTCAAATTTTGTACATTTTGGTCATTTAGCTTCCAGATTTTAAGTCAAAAGTCACCCTTTTTACGCCGGATTCTGAATTTTTGACGAATTTTGGATCTAGGGGGGCACCTGCCTTTTACCCATATTGATTAAGCCGAATCCAAATCCATCTACTCCAAAGTTGATGATGTATAGACCCAGCCCTATGTTATAACATAGGGCGATTTGGATGCTATACAATTTTTGCACTAAAAAACTTCCTATTCTTTAGGATTTCATTTTGAGCCAAATTCCTTTTAAGGCTAAGTTGCCTCCAGCCCTATAGCAGGTACCCATGCAGAAAAACCACTGGTTACTCAAATTTTTGCTTACAAAATGATCAAGATTTGAGAGCAAGCCCGAATTTTGCCCTATGCTATAACATAGGCAAAAACTGGTCAAAAATATTTTTGTCTTGAATTTTTATTCCAATGCCCTAAATTAAAATATGGACTCAGATACATCCAAAAATAACATCTTTTTAGCCATTTCTTTAAAATTGGAGAATTTCAGCCTTTGGCGTTTGTAGTAATTTTTGACCAAAATTATACCAAATTTGGCTGCATGAAGATTTTTGTTTAAACAAAAAACCACAGCAAAAGATGTATTTTTGGATGATCTGAGTCCATATTTTGAATTTTGGGCATTGGAATCAAATTTCAAGACAAAAATATTTTTGACCAGTTTTTGCCTATGTTATAGCATAGGGCAAAATCGGGCTTGCTCTCAAATCTTGATCATTTTGTAAGCAAAAATTTGAAGTAACCAGTGGTTTTTCTGATGGTACTGTATAGGGCTGGAGTAACTTAGCCTTAAAAGGAATTTGGCTCAAAATGAAATCCTAAAGAATAGGATGTTTTTTAGTGCAAAAATTGTATAGCATCCAAATCGCCCTATGTATAACATAGGGCTGGGCTATACATCATCAACTTTGGAGTGATGGATTTGGATTCGGCTAATCAATATGGGTAAAAGGCAGGTGCCTAGATCCAAAATTCGTCAAAAATTCAGAATCCGGCGTAAAAAGGGTGACTTTTGACTTAAAATCTGGAGTAAATGACCAAAATGTAAAAATTTGAACATATAGATTTGGTAATTTTTGGTTTATACCTTCTAACGGCCCTCCAAATGTGCCGCTATAGGTCAATGGGATCTAAAAACATTGCCTAAATGTCAGAAAACAGGTGAGCTTTTGAATTTTTGATTTTGGTGGCTGCTGGCCCAAGATATGCCCATTTGAAAACGTTTATGTCAAAAATCGGAATTTTGGGCCATTTTTGGACCACATTCACAAAAATGGCCATATCCAATACAAAGCTGAAATTTTGAAAACGGTAGGGCAAGTACGAGATATAGCCCATCGATTGAGACCAACTTTCAAAAATCCGAGTAAAACTTGTTTGTTAAATTTCTTGACCCTTACAGAAAACCCCTCTTAAAGTTTTCCTATTCTTCAAAAGTAAATTATTACCGGTGCTGGTTTATACGACTCCTCTTGGATAAGAAAAGATTTAATAATAGGTGTTAAGTCATTTCCATTATCCACAATTGAAAATGATGCTAAACCATATCCAGATTTAATGTTTACCTCATTAAACATAATATGCGTGTTTAAGGAGAATGCAAATAAAGGATGACGCTCTGCTTCAGAAGAAGAAGCACCTCCTTGGAAAATCCAGTTAAGACATGGGGGAGAAAGAAATACACTAGTTTCAGTGTCAGCTGAATATGGATCATTTTTTTGAAAATTCCATAAATGGATTATAGTATCTATATTGTTTGGGATAGGGGATACAATACATTTTTTATATAATCCTTCTCTAATTTGAGTTTTAGTAGCAAGAATTTGTTTTTGAGTTTCAAAGCATTGTTGTTTTAATTTCCATGATGAAGATTCATAAGTCATGAGTAAAAATCTAAAATGCGAGTTTGGAGAGAAAGAGGGGGGGTTTGAGGTATAGGTTTGGTGACCAAAAAATCTTTTGAGAAATGAGCAGAGTAAATGGTTTACTTTTGTAATGTTAGTGACGTGTTAGTAGCAACAGTGCAATCACTTATCCTTTGTTAAATGAAAGAGCAATCTCGTTCTTTTTCCAGTTATCCATTTTTGCATAAGGTACTCTGGATCTCATGTCATCGGTTAGAAAATTCGCAATAATTCGACCTTCATGACATATGTAGCAGGTTTCTTCACATTTAATGATGAATATTTTAATCCTTTTGTATGTTGCTTTAGATGGACTAGGGTTGAGTATAGGGTGTATTGGCTCATTTGGTGGTGGCGGTGCTGTGGGTTCATCGACAATAATATCAGGAAGTGTTTCCTTATGTGTTTCTCCATTTGTTAATGCCATATCATCATAAACAATATCAGCTCTATCTCGAGCTAATTTAGAAGTAGCCTCATCCTCACTATTTGTATCAGATCCATCAGAGGAGGAGGAGGTGGTTGGTAATTTCCTTTTTCGGTTTTCTTTGACCATTAAGTAGGTAAATTCTCGCCCTTGGGCTTGGCTCCAATCAACTTCCTATAAAAATAAACCAATAACAAATAATAACAAAAAGGGTAGAGGCTTACAAAAGCTGGACGGGAGTGTTGAAATGAGATGATCTTCTTTTTAAATCCATCCTTGTGAGCATAAATTTTATAGCATACTATACCAGTTTTTGGATTTTCAATTTTAATATCATCTTCAGTAAATACCTTTTTTCATGGGCTCTAATTATTTCTTTGTAATATTTAAATAGGTCTGCATTTTCAGCTCCAATGGAAGCTAGTTCTAAATTGTTTTCTTTAATCCAATCCATTGTCCTTTCCGATATGAAAGCACATTCAGCAGGTCCACTGACGATATCTCGTCCTTTTTTCGAGGAAACAGTCCATAATTTGTAATAGCGTATGTCATGCGAATAATATTGTTTTTGAACATCTTCTGAGTCAAAGCATTCCTCTGTTGTTGGCCACATATAGAAACGCTCTAGCTCATTACGAAGTATACGGATTATTCTTCCCTTAGCAAAAGTCAAAATCCTCCCTCCTAGAAAATTATTCTTGCCTGTTCTTGGACAGGAAATAAATGAAAAATATATATTTCACCTATGTACAAAATGCGCTACAAACGAACAATCTGATTATTGTTCACATTCTGATTCAGAACGTGCTATAGAGGGGACATTTTTTACTGAAGAACTTAAATGTGCAATTTCTAAAGGATATATATTGCTTAAAAGCTATGAATTATGGCACTGGGAGACTAGGTCCAATAATCTTTTCAGTGGGCTTATCCGAGATCAATATGCTAAGAAAGTAACCTCTTCAAAACGGCCTGCCCCTGAAGAATTACAAAATCTTATTGAGGATACAAAAAATAATGTTGGTTTAACTTTGTCACCTGCAGAATTTAAACCTAATGCCTCTGCTAGAAGTCTAGCAAAATTCTCTCTAAACTCATTTTGGGGCTTTTTGGGTGTTAGAAATAGTTTAACCACGACTGAAATTGTATCTCGCTATTCACGATATGCTGAGATTGAAAACGATAAAACTAAACAAATTAAAAGTGTTATTATTTCAAATGATGAAGAACACATAATTGTTAGCTATGTCCCTAAACATGAGCCTACTGGTAAAAAACAAAATGTTGTTCTAGCAGCTTTAACAACAGCCTATGCAAGACTTCGATTATATGAAGTTCTTGATAAATATTCTAAACATGTGGTTTACTTTGATACTGACTCAGTAATTCTTTACCTCCCCAGTGATGTCCCAGCCCCAGATTCTTCCTCAGCCCTTGGACAATTACGAGACGAGATTTCCTATGAACATGGAGAAACAGCCTATATTAAATCATTTTCCAGTCTTGGTCCTAAAAGCTACGAATTTGAGTAAGAACTTTATATTATTTTATTTATTTATTTTATTTATTTATTTTATTTTATTTTTGAATTTTCACATGTTTGCAGAATATGGAAAGATGGAATACTTAAAGAATCTATTACAAAACTTAAAGGAATTCACACTACTGCTGCAACTTATGTTTCAAATGATGAAATGAGATCAATGGTTTCTGACCCCACAAAAAAAATTAGCGTTAAGCAGTTCCAAATTCGTCGACAATATCAAAACAAAAAAGTGTGGAGTGAAGACTTGCTGAAGCAAATTGGCTTCCTAAGCAATAAACGCTGGATCCCACAAAACCCTGATAACTTTTTAACCTCCCTCCCATATGGTTATTGTGCGTAATGTGTTAGGCGTGTATTGGCGTGTTGTGTACTTTGATAATGTTTTATGCTTTGATAAATTTTAGATTATTAAAAATGGTCATTAAATGGGACACCTGTGCGAAAAAATGGGAAGACTTAAACACAGCCAAGGGAAGAATAATCCGTATACTTCGTAATGAGCTAGAGCGTTTCTATATGTGGCCAACAACAGAGGAATGCTTTGACTCAGAAGATGTTCAAAAACAATATTATTCGCATGACATACGCTATTACAAATTATGGACTGTTTCCTCGAAAAAAGGACGAGATATCGTCAGTGGACCTGCTGAATGTGCTTTCATATCGGAAAGGACAATGGATTGGATTAAAGAAAACAATTTAGAACTAGCCCCCATTGGAGCTGAAAATGCAGACCTATTTAAATATTACAAAGAAATAATTAGAGCCCATGAAAAAAAGGTATTTACTGAAGATGATATTAAAATTGAAAATCCAAAAACTGGTATAGTATGCTATAAAATTTATGCTCACAACGATGGATTTAAAAAGAAGATCATCTCATTTCAACACTCCCGTCCAGCTTTTGTAAGCCTCTACCCTTTTTGTTATTATTTGTTATTGGTTTATTTTTATAGGAAGTTGATTGGAGCCAAGCCCAAGGGCGAGAATTTACCTATTTAATGGTCAAAGAAAACCGAAAAAGGAAATTACCAACCACCTCCTCCTCCTCTGATGGATCTGATACAAATAGTGAGGATGAGGCTACTTCTAAATTAGCTCGAGATAGAGCTGATATTGTTTATGATGATATGACATTAACAAATGGAGAAACACATAAGGAAACACTTCCTGATATTATTGTCGATGAACCCACAGCACCGCCACCACCAAATGAACCAATACACCCTATACTCAACCCTAGTCCATCTAAAGCAACATACAAAAGGATTAAAATATTCATCATTAAATGTGAAGAAACCTGCTACATATGTCATGAAGGTCGAATTATTGCGAATTTTCTAACCGATGACATGAGATCCAGAGTACCTTATCCAAAAATGGATAACTGGAAAAAGAACGAGATTGCTCTTTTATTTAACAAAGGATAAGTGATTGCACTGTTGCTACTAACACGTCACTAACATTAAGTAAAGTAAACCATTTACTCTGCTCATTTCTCAAAAGATTTTTGGTCACCAAACCTATACCTCAAACCCCCCCTCTTTCTCTCCAAACTCGCATTTTAGATTTTTACTCATGACTTATGAATCTTCATCATGGAAATTAAAACAACAATGCTTTGAAACTCAAAAACAAATTCTTGCTACTAAAACTCAAATTAGAGAAGGATTATATAAAAAATGTATTGTATCCCCTATCCCAAACAATATAGATACTATAATCCATTTATGGAATTTTCAAAAAAATGATCCATATTCAGCTGACACTGAAACTAGTGTATTTCTTTCTCCCCCATGTCTTAACTGGATTTTCCAAGGAGGTGCTTCTTCTTCTGAAGCAGAGCGTCATCCTTTATTTGCATTCTCCTTAAACACGCATATTATGTTTAATGAGGTAAACATTAAATCTGGATATGGTTTAGCATCATTTTCAATTGTGGATAATGGAAATGACTTAACACCTATTATTAAATCTTTTCTTATCCAAGAGGAGTCGTATAAACCAGCACCGGTAATAATTTACTTTTGAAGAATAGGAAAACTTTAAACATTTTCAGGTATTAAGTAATAATACAGCAAGAGCTCAAATTTTCCAATATGATGAAGCTCTTGGTTATTGTTCTCTCCCCTTGGATCAACATCATGAAAATCTATTAAAGCACACAGAAATATGTTATAAAAAACAATTACCTACTAAAAAGCGATCTCAAAAAACTTCCTTACTGAGCATAGTAGATGGTAATATTGTCATAATATATCTTTTAAATAGAGGTGTTACTAACAACCCACCTTTTATTCTTACTAAATCTTTGCTAAAGGATGTGCTTTCGTTTGCTTATCAATGCTGTCCATGTCATTTAAATAACCATGAATTGTTCTAGTAAACCATTATACCTGTTACCTGTACCCTGTAATAATTTTTGGGTCTTATCCCATTTATCAACCAACCAGCCCCCAATCAATAACCCATACTAATCAATCAATCTAAAAATTGCAGAAAAAGGTATCCTATGAAGAATATGCCTCAAGCGTGCTGAATCTAAAAAGCTTTATGGTCACTAATAGATGAGCTGACCTTGACACTTTACTCTGCAACTTTATTAAGCTTTAAACCTCAATTGACATTCTTTTGTCTTTGGACTTATGAGGAACCACAAAATTTTATAAAAGCACCGCATCAATATTTATTAATAAAGGAATCATAAATTGGATTATTAAATGGCCTTATTATCGGGTTGTGGACTCAACAAAAACTGTGGAAAATATGGAAACACCATTTTTTATAACCTCTCCACAGGATGTAAAAATTCTTTTAGATTCAGATTCAATCTAAACTCTTATTTTCAGACTGAACTTTCTAACATTATTGACGAAGCTGTAAAGCTTACAGCAAAATATGGCTGAACAAAAACGAATTAATGTTGGAGGAGTGGTTGGTTGTATGCATAACACGAAATGACTAATCTTCAAAAACTAAACATTTTTAAATCGGGTTATGTGAAAGATGAAAACTATGACAATACAATCTGTGGAATTGGGATTCATTTAAATGATATAAAAAATTGGACTCTCCCGGGCAACAGATTCCTGGTTAATAATTTTGTTTGTTATTTTGCTATATTAATTTTCATTTACAGCCGCTAGATCAAGCAAGATGCACAGTCTTAAAAGTGCAATACAATGTTGAACATATTGACCCACCCTGTTCACACGGAGGAGCAGAACCACACACATTAAACTGTTATTGCTGGAACTATGGTTATGTAAATACTGAACAAGATAGTTATATCATGGAACTTTACATAGTTTCTGATCAAAATGGAGTCATGTTTCTCATAAATCATGATTATGAAGAAAAAACCCACATATATGTACCTCGTGATCTTTTTAAAGAGTGGTACAATAAACATGTTTGGGAAATGTGATTCTACAGTAAACCATTATTCCCTTGTCTATAGATCTATATTCTAAGATGGCTTCTTAGCCTAGAATACTTTAAAACCTTTGAACTTTTTAAGTTTTCTTTTTTGAGTTTGCAGGTCATGGCCTTTCAGAACTATGCTGATCTTATTGAACCAGAGAATAAACGATCTTACCAGGATAGAGTTGCAACAAAAATACTTAAACATGGATGCCCTTTACCAACTAATGAAGAAAATAAACTTATGGTTAGACTATGGTCCCCTACCAATTTTATGGATGAAACTGATGCTGAGAAACCAATCTATCTCACACGTGATGCAATCTCAATGCTTCAACTAAATAGATTGAACAATGCTTTGGATATAGCAGAATCACCCTCTCTGTTAATGAGACAAACTATTATTGAACCAATGGTAAGTAGACCTATCCATTAATACTCTTTATTTTCATTATCTACCAATTACAGACTGATAAAAACATTATTAAAATTGCCTTAGAAGCAAGTTATGAACTACGATGGCCTGTTCATGTTTCAAAAATAATTTGGACTCATGTTGGAATACCTTATACACATCACTGGAAAATCCAACCTTTTAAAGTACTAGACTATAAAATATACAACCCCAATTGCCCAATTGATGAGGTAAGCCATTTTATTTAGCCCTCTCTACTTTTAATAAATAAGATTTGTAGGAACCTCCAAATTTATTATTTCCTTTAATGCGACAAGATATTCTGGCCTATAAATGTAAATATATGGTATTCAGCAGTAAGTATTTCTGCAGAAAGAGAGCATCAGACAAAACACATATACATAATGCTAAATGTAACAAAAACATATTTTATGTTAATGATAAAAATGAAACCTACTCTGAATTTATTGTTGTTACTGATGGAAAGCATTTTATGTTCCTTGTTGATGGAAAACCTGTATTGTATACCTTGAAAACTGTTATTGATAACCTAACTTACTTTGGTGATACTGTAGGTTTCCAAGATTGTATAACTAATAATAATACTAACAATCTCCCCATAGACGCGGATGATTAGCGCGGCCTCTATTTATACCCTTATTGAAATAAAAAATAAATTTTAGATGAAAAAACGTGAACTTGATCTTGAATTTCAAAAACTTCAGATGGATACCCTTAAATACTTCAATGAACAAGAAACTATTAACTGGATTAAAAATAAAGCAGCTGAAGGTGATGAAATAGCCAAGACTATTCTGAAAGAGTTATTTCCTCTACTTTAATCCCCCTCTTCAAGATATGTATTGTAGATATCATCATCCTGAGCAAAACCGGGTAAAACGAAACATCAAAGAAGCATATCGAAAGGGTCCTGAAGCAGTAGCAACTAAGAAAAAGAGTGAACTCCAACCGGTGACACATGAACAGGAACCTATTGAATCACCACCAAAACTGGACAAAATGGAACCACCCCCAAATCCTTTGAAACGGTTTATTTAACCTTTGGTAACCTTACAATTTCAGAATTATTTCAGGAAAATAGAAACACTCGAGGATATCTCACTTACACCTAGCTCAACCCCAATATCAAGTATTGAAAGTGACTCAACATTCATGCTCGAGAATGAGCCACTAGCTATCAAATTCAATGTCAGTGAAGCCCGAAAGATAAGTGATGTTGTGATTACATTTAAACTCTTCCCAAGAAAATGTGATTCCTCTGTCTAACCTCTGTCCAGATTCCTCTGTCTAACCTCTGTCCGGATTCCTCTGTCTAACTTCTAACACACTACTAACAAACAGTAAACATTTACCCCATTACCCTTAGCATGCATGCATTCCTTGGGTTTATCCCTACCCTATATCCCTACCCTATTCTACTACTCTTAAAGGAATATTCAAATAATAATCAAAATTATCAGGATGGCTTCAGCTGCTAAGCGAATGAAGAAGGAGGTCAAACAGGATGAGCCAAAGGTGAAACATGCAGTTATCAACTACATTGAAACACCATCCATGAAATTTTCATTAACAGGTTCAGCCCTATACCCTCTCCAACTTATATAATTACTTGTTTTGTTCAGGCTCACAAGTTCAGCGTATGAAGCAAAAAGGTACAAGTAAACCTGTGTCCAAGGATCAAGTCTGCTGTGCTGTAGCTCATTGTCTAAACAAGGTTATTTAACCCACTTTTTACTTGCTTTATACTTTATGTAAATTTCAGCCTAAACAAAAACATAAAGAAGGAGACAAATTTACTATTCGACAAACCTTTGAAATCCCTGGCCTTCAAAGAACAACAAAATCAATAAGCTCAAATGGACCTGTGGCTCGAATTAACACTCAATACATGAGAGTATTATCTTTAATGCAGGCTGCAGACCCCCTTTCCCTCTCAGGTCACAATACCTTTATCATATGTGTCTATGACAATGATATCTGTGTTTTCATAAATGAAACCCTTGATGCTACCTGTCTTAGTCGTGAACAACTAGCTGATGCCATACCAGAAAAAATTCTTTCTGAAATGCAAGATGAAGTTGCTGCTATACTTATGCAAGAATATGAAGAATATGAAAACAAACCCACAAAAATCATACCCCAAGACATTTCTGCCTAATCTATGTGTAGTGTGGTGTTGGTTTATTGTGATTTTATTATGTGGTTCTATGGTATTTTGTTTATTACTTACTAACACAGATAAAATATACATATATCACACATATATAACACACATATCACTCAAACAATGCTTTATCCTCATCTCTTAAAGAAGAATAAGATATCCACTCCTTATGTTTTTCTGGCCAACCAATAAAATTCACAAATGCCTTATTTTTTGTAATTTTAATCACATGATCATATTTTTTCTTTGTAGGGTCAAAGGAAACCTGTTGAACTTGTTGAGGAAGGTAGGCTCCTCTTATTTTTTCTCCTGTCATATCTTCCAAAAAGGCACCTGGTATTGGATGACCACGAGAATGACGAATAACTTTAAAAACCTCATCTGACCAAGTTCCAAAATATTCCTTTTCAAAAGGAGCACGGCTTATATTAATACGAACAAAACTACCCACAGGTGGTAACGTTCGAGAAAAGGTCTCCTTTATAGGATCCAATTTTTTAGGTATAACTATAGGATCATTAACAATATGAAAAGGTGGTAATTTTGTAGTAGAATGCTGTCTACTATTATAGGCTTCTATGAACCTAGGTAAAAATTCCAACCACCTATAGGTATCATTTTTAAACCAAAAACGTGCAAATGCCAAACGCATAGTTCTAATTAAACGCTCTACTCCTGGAACTTTTTTTCAGAGGTTGATGTATAATTCAAAATATCTTGATCTTTCAACCAATCCTGTACATGTTCAGACATGAACGATGGTTCCATATCCCAAAAAATATGCTGAACTTTAAATGGTAAGTCATTTATCATAGTCGTTAAACCCATAATAATATCCTCTGCCCCTTTATCTGTGAGTGGAACAGCAGCAGAATACTTTGAATATGAATCATACCCAAGTAAAATAAAATTATAGTCATCATTTTCTTTAACAACATTTAGCATATCAACTAAATCAACTTGAAAATATTCTCCACTAAAATTAGACATAATTTGATTCCTTGGGTAAATTCGTCGGGCTCTTCGAAACTTGGTAAAAGTTGGTTGACTTTGTAAAAACAATTTAACATCCTTTATTCGAATATCTTTATTCCCCTCTAACTTTGCTTGCTTGTAAAGGGTTGCAAACCCTCCATATGCTGCGGAGGATGATCCATAGTAGATGTTCGCAAGGCGTACATTTTTAGCCACCTGGGGCCCGCCTTGAGCAATTTGATCCTGTGGTTCCGGAACTGTGTTATCCCCTTCTCTATCAACCATTGTTGAAAATCAATAGGGATGGTAGGTGTTGAAAATGGTGTACAGGTATTCCACAACAAATCCTGTATTCTATACAGATTTTCTTTATCGTTTATTTTAATTATACCCTCTGTCGTCAAATCAAATTCACCGGTTGCTCGTAACTGATCCAGCAACTTCTGTCCACAACGCTGGAATGATGGGGATAATCGAGTAAACCACTTTATATCTTCCTTTTTAATATTCTGATCTGGCCCCTCTGGTCTTTTATTTATAGGTGGCTCCTCAGGTGTTTGGGTTACAACAGGTACTTCAGTTGCAATAGGTGGTTGTTTAATAAATGGTTCTTCTTCCAAAACAATCTCAGATGACCGGTTTTCTGAAGGTTCCGGTACAGCTGGTTCCTCAATCGGGCGATAGTCTGAAGTTTCGTTTATTATACTATTAGTGTAAGATAATGAAGGATTTTCCTCTGTTTGTACTGAGGAATCAGTAGTTTGAACTATATCTGTTTGAGTTTCTTGGGTTTGAGTAGGTAGTGACGTGGTTTGAGTTTCTCGAGATTGAGTAGGTAGTGAAGCAGAATGAGAACTGGTTGATTGACCGGAAACAAAACCAGAGGAAGAACCAGGTATATCTGGTCTAACTTTCTGCTTTAAATCTTCCCAACAGTCTTCTGCAACTACAACCCAGCGACAGAAGGACATGATGCTGCAATATTAAAAATTAAAGATATTTTTTCAGTAAGAAGCTTCTTTTTTGTCTTAATACTTACTCGTTTATTCAATAAACGATCAACAATTTCCTCGTGTGCCTCAAAATAATCTCGTTGAACCTTATTATGTGGTACTGATCCCACAATAAGAATATTATACAATAAATTAACAAGTGACTTTGTTATTTCTAAATCCTCAGATTCTGATTTAATCAATTCCTGAACCTTATCTTTATTTAGATTTGGAATCAAAGATATTTCCTTAACTTCTAAACCATCCATTTTCATCTCATATCAAAATGAGGAATATTTAATCTTACCCACCCATGCCTATATATAGACAATAGGGTATACTACCCATACTACCCAGTACTACCCTAGTTACCGTACTACCCACAGTTACCGTAGTACCCACAGTTACCGTACTACCCACAGTTACCGTGCTACCCAACAGTTACCGTACTACCCACAGTTACCGTACTACCCAACAGTTACCGTACTACCCTAACCTACAATGGAGGAGCCAACTATTTTTAACATTCAATCATTTATAGATAAAGAAACACAAACGAAACAATTCCCTGAGGCGTTTAATCCAGTATACGGTGGCAATAGAATAAAAAATACAGTACGGCTAATTTACAAACTACCCAAAACTTATATATTCAATGAACCTATGTCAGTACGTTTAAACTGGGTCTATCCCAAACCGAAAAAGGTCTGCTGGGTCCTTTGTGACTTTACCGAGAACACACCTTATAATACATTGAACCGAACAATCCTTGGCTCAACAGCTAGTTTAAATCATACTATTTGTCAACCCTGGATTCCACTTGCAGGAAATTTTTTACCGCGGAGCGGCCCAAGGGCCGCTCCGCGGTCTATAGAGGTTACTAAACTTTTGTCCTGATACGTATATATATATATATATATATATGTATCTGGAAATGCTGTCCACGGGCGAATTCTCAACGGATTGGGACAAACTTTTTTTTTCCTGAAAGGTAATGCTATTTTAGGAAGATCTGGAGGGGTAGACCCGGAATTTGAGCATTTGAAACATTACTTTTTTGGGTAGAAAGGTTGAAAAATGGGGTATGCTGTAAAATGCTCAATTCTCAACGGATTTTGACAAACTTTTTTTCCCTGAAAGGTAATAATATTTTAGGAAGATCTGACGGGGTGGAACTGATCCCGGAGCATTTGAAACATTACTTTTTTGGGTAGAACTTTTGTATACTGGGGTATGTTGAGAAATGGCGGATCTCAACGGATTTGGACAAACTTTTTTTTTGCTGAAAACTAATAACATTTTAGGAAGATCTGGAGGGGTGGAACTGATCCCGGAGCATTTGAAACATTACTTTTTTGGGTAGAAAGTTTGAATAATGGGGTATGTTGAGAAATGGCGAATTCTCAACGGATTTGGACAAACTTTTTTTTTGCTTAAAGGTAATAACATTTTAGGAAGATCTGGAGGGGTGGAACTGGTCCCAGAGCATAAGAAACATAACTTTTTTGGGTAGAAATTTTAAAAAATGGGGGGGGGTATGTTGAGAAATGGCGAATTCTCAATGGATTTGGACAAACTTTTTTTTTGCTTAAAGGTAATTAAATTTTAAGAATATCTGGAGGGTGGAACTGGTCCCGAAGCATTTAAACATTACTTTTCTGGGTAGAAAGTTGGAAAATTGCAATATGCGGTTTTTGCACTGTAGTACCTGAAGTCTTGAGAATTGCACAGAAGAGTTGATTTTTTTGTTCACTAGTCTTATATGTCGATTCTAAGTCTTTGCTTACTTTTGAAATTGGTTGAGAAACCACAGACTTGATTTTTGAGTTACAAAGTATCATATAAAGGATGTGCTCCGCGGTCACCTATTGCGCTTTGCGCCATATACTTGTTTACCTGGAAGTGGTGAAATAGGTCTGGAGAACGTTAACGGAACCAAAACTGAGAGACATAAAATTTCTAACCTTACAATTACAGGTTACTCTAACCAGAAACATATGGAGCCAAAAGCCATAGTAAACTTTGATACACGACTAACCCTCCCAAACCATGCTCTCCATAATCGGTGCCTCACAATCAGGAAAAAGCACCCTAATTTTAAACCTACTTGCAAATCCTGATCGATTCTCACCTAAACCTACCAAAATCTTATTTTACTATGATCAATTACAAGACAAATATTTAGAAACAAAACAAAACCTAGCAGAAAAAGGAAACAACTATTATTAAATAAAAGTTTTGGTAACATAACATTAGAAGATATTGAAAATAAGGAAACCCAAAACAATAATCATAATGGATGATTTTTCAGAACAAGCATCATCTAGCAAAGAACTAGCTAGGATAGCTACAAATGGTAGACACAAAAACATAAGTCTATGGATTGTTCTTCATAGTCTATTTAATAAATCACCAGAATCAAGAACAATTTGTCAAAATGTTCGATGGTTTTTTTTCTTAACATCTCTTAGATTAGAATCACAACTTCTAACATTTGGTTCTCAAAATAGGATTAAAAGATCGCTTAAGATACGCTTTTAAGAAATATTCAGGAAGACCCTTGCATAGAAAATAGATATGTCACAGTAGACACTGGTCCTCAAACACCTGATATTATGCGAATACGCTCCATGATTCATGTCCCAGTAAACAATACGTCTTCCTCTAAACTGACCAAAAAACTATATAAGGCCTCTCATTCTCTCATTTCTCTCATTATGGCTTATACAAATCGACCAGCTATTATCCCATACAGACCTTGGCTACAGCCCTCCTAATACATCTGGAAAGGCAGCCGGGGGTAGTGGTGGTAAAAAGAAAAAAAACTACTGTACCAAAAAAGAAGGCGACTACTGTAAGTCCTATTGAGAATAAGAAACCTAGCCTAGCTTCTCAAAAAGAAACAACCATGGAAACCGAGCACATAAACCCCATAAGCTATGCTCAATCTGCCCGAAGTTCTAGATATTGAACCAGAACTAAGCTACTATGTGGAACAGACCCTTAATCAAGGACTCAACGCATGGAGCTGCTTGCCCCCATTTCTTTTCCCCGGACACCCTACCCGATTTACAAGACTTAATGCAATTCTTTACATGGTAGAAGTTCAACTAAGAAACCTTGACAATACCATACCTACTGATCTTACCCCGGACCCAACTGACCCATCAAAAGACAAAATAATTTGTCTGGATAGTCTAGAACTGCATTCTCTATGGTCTACCTTAGAAACAAAGAGTAAATGATCAAATAGTAAGCATAATTACAAACTATGTTCACACCACAGCCCTTGCCAATCTACTTGGAACATCAAAAAGCTTATGAGACCAGGTATGGAATTCATTTGATGGTTCCTGGACATTAGATGGTCAATACAACTCAAACATTATGGGAAAATCATCCAACCGATTCATAGCTGAATCAGCAAAACTCAGAGGAAATGGAACTGTTCTTATTGGAAGGATTTATTCAGATTTCCTCATGAGTGAAGACAATACCTACCACCCAAAACATCTCTTGGTCTTAACTTCTGATGAGCCATGGATGCCTTTACTCTCACATCCCCAGATGGTACAAATGTAAAATATAAGGCCTATATTAAAGAAATGAAAGTTCGAATGAATTACCTAAAACTACCTTATGTAATATTACTAAGAATAGAAAGTAAAATAAATCATGGCTCTGGAATAACTTTCAATAGGCTTACATGCAGTTCAATATCCATACCAAAAGGACAAACTGTATACACATGGCTAGACTGTTTAAACAAAGGACCTTTACCGAGCAGATATACCTTGCCTTTATTAGTCAAGAGGCTCAATATGGAAAAATTACTCGGATCACGTCATATTTTGAGAACATGAATCTCTCAAGACTCATGTTTCGACTAAATGGAAGGAACCTTTCAGTTCAACCCATAAAATCAACATTCGTAAATGATTCTAAGGGTACAGTAGAAGTTGAAAAAGTGAGGCAAGGGAAGGCTACCTTAGTGTAATTGAAATACTAAATCAAATTAGTGACCAACTATCTATACTTAGACTCGACTATGATAGTTATTTAGCAGGAAACACAATAAATGCTGTGGAATTTGGAAATGT